>JAKMXF010000327.1:79359-346783 GCA_024704765.1 Oopsacas minuta | reverse complement strand
AGAGTACTATACCAAGTACATTGCTTCATTATAAAATGAAACATACACACACTGAGTATTTTAACTATACAAACAAGTCCATGCCAATATCAAATTGTGGCACTCAGTTGTGAAAGAGTACTATTTCATGTATATTACTCCAGTATAAAGTTAAACAGACACACACTGAGCATTTTAACTACAGAAACAGGTTCATGTCAATGTCAAATTTTGACACTCAGATCTGTGAAAGAGTACTATACCAAGTACATTGCTTCATTATAAAATGAAACATACACACACTGAGTATTTTAACTATACAAACAAGTCCATGCCAATATCAAATTGTGACACTCAGATTTCTGAAAGAGTACTATTTCAAGAATATTACTTCATTATATAGTGAAACAGACAAACACTGAGTATTTTAAAAACAATAACAAGTCCAAGTCAATATCAAATTTCTACCAACATAATTGTGAGAGAGTCCCATACGAAGTATATTACTTCAGTTCAAGTTGAAATAAACACACACTGAACATTTATGCTATACAAACAAGGTACAGTCAATATCACTTTTCTACACACTGATTTGTTATAGAGTACTATTCAATGTACAGTCAAGGGACAAAAGCATTCGACCACACAAATATATTGTCATAAATTGTATACTCTTTCCCGCTCCTATATATTGTGTAGTCTATATTCGTAGCTGCAACCTAGTAATTTCCATAGAATAACATATGTTTTTCAAGAATTTCAAAAAAATGTTTTCGATTTACACTTTTTGAAGGTGTTAATTGTCAATAATTATTAGATAATTATTGATAATCAAATATGTGTTAATTCAAAGCCTATTAAGAATCTATAATTTCTGACTTGATATTTGAATTCTACGTAGGCGAGTTACCCCAGATTGAAATTTCCAATCGAATTGAACAACTTTTACCAAAGTTATAGAAGAATTCCAATTTGTGCCATTTGTGCCACCTTTTGCCCAAGGTGGCACAAGTGGCCGCTACCAAGAAGTTATTTTGTAATTCAAGGGTTAGCATAGTCATATCATTCGAAAATAGTACTTTGACTTATTCCTCCTAACCCTAGTTGATTTCCTTGTAGTGGCGCTTTTTCCTGCCACCTGTGCCACTTTTCAAAAAGTGACACAAGTGGGACAAATTGAAATTCTTCTATAACTTTAGTAAAAGTTGTTCAATCCGATTGGAAATTTTAATCTGGGGTAACTCGCCTACGTAGAATTCAAATATCAAGTTAGAAATTATAGATTCTTAATAGGCTTTGAATTACCACACATTTGATTATCAATAATTATCTAATAATTATTCATAATTAACACCTTCAGAAAGTGTAAATCGAAAATATTTTTTTGAAATTCTTGAAAAACATATGTTATTCTATGGAAATTGCTAGATTGCAGCTACGAATATAGACTACACAATATATAGGAGCGGGAAAGAGTATACAATTTATGACAATATATTTGTGTGGTCGAATACTTTTGTCCCTTGACTGTATATTACTTCTGTTTAAGTTGAAACAAACATATACTGAACATATACACTATACAAACAAGGCAAAGTAAATATCAAATTTCTACCCACAGAATTGTGAAAGAGTGCTATACCAAGTATGTTACTTCCTTTCAATTTGATATAAACACACACTGAACCTATATGCTATACAATCAAATCCAAGTCAATATCCTGATTTTGACACACTGAATTGTGCATGAGTGCTATTCCAAGTATATTACTTCAGTTCAAGATGAAATAAACACACACTGAACATATATGCTATGCAAACAAGTCCAAGTCAATATCAACTTTCTACATAAAGAATTGTGAAAGAGAACTATTCAAAGTATATGACTTCAGTATAAGTGACACAAACACACACTCAACATTCTAACTATACAAACAAGGCAAAGTCCATATCAAATTTCTACATAAAGAATTGTGAAAGAGAACTATTCAAAGTATATGACTTCAGTATAAGTGACACAAACACACACTCAACATTCTAACTATACAAACAAGGCAAAGTCCATATCAAATTTCGGCAAACAGAATAGTAAAAGAGTACCTTACCAAGTATATTACTTCAGTATTAATTGATACAAACATACACTGAACATTTATACTATACAAACAAGGCAAAGTCCATATCAAATTTCTACACACATTATTGTGAAAGATTCCTATACTAAGTGTATTACTTCAGTATAAATTGAAACAAACACACACTTAACATTTTAATGATACAAAAAGGCAAAGTCAATGACAATTTTCTTCAAACATAATTTTGAAATAGTACTATACAACGTTTATTGCTTCAGTATTTATTGATACACACACTGAACATATATACTAAACCAGCGGTCTGCAGCCTTCGCCCCGCAAGGTGAATTCATCTGGCCTGCGGCGCTCTTCTTAGCATCCATCTTGTGGACTCCAATTTGTCCATCACTTGGAAGCAAAAATTTTAGAATGTTATTTTTCTAAGTTAATCCTTGATGGTGAATGCATGATTCAATACATCGTTCAATGAATAGTGGTGATTGCCCATGCGCAATGTATTTCTTTTGCACCTTATAAGTTACAACCTGTCAATAATATAATTGAATTAATATGATTATTACGTCTTTTCAAGGCTGCTCTTTGTTCACTTATCATTGTTAGTAAATAGTCCTTGAATTCAAAAGCATTTTACTAAGATTTTTTCAATTTTTCATTAACTTCACTTATCTTTAAGTTTAGCATTTTTCGAGTGATTTTGTTGTTCAGATTTATTTACGTATGGCATCAAATAAGAGAAGGATAGTAGATCAGGAAAATCGAACATTCACGGAAAGTTGGACTGAACAATACTTTTTTATTATGTTTGGAGACAAGCCTTCATGTTTACTATGTAATGCAACTGTGTCTGTTGTAAAAGAGTGAGATCTAAAGCGACATTACACAACAATGCACTCGGAGAAATTTGATTCAATTATTGGAGAAGAGGAAAAAGTAAAGATTAATTCTTTACGAGGATCCCTGTGTAAACAACAAGATATTTTCACAAAGCAAGATACAGAATCCGCAAACAGTACTTGTGCAAGTTTCGCTATGAGTGAAATCATTGGCAGAAAAATGAAACCGTTTACTAATGGAGAATTTATGAAAGAATGTCTTCTAACTGCGGTTGACTTTGTTTGCCCTGAGTAGAAAGCCTGTTCGCTAACATCAGTCTTTCTGCACGAACTGTCACACGTAGAATTGAAGATTTATCTGCTGACGTCAAAATATCATTAAAAGAACTTACACGCCAATTTGAATTTTTCGCCATTGCTTTGGATGAGAGTACTGATCTCAAGGATACTGCTCAAGTTGCTGTTTTTATAAGAGGGATTAATGCGCACTTTGATATCACTGAAGAGTTTGCAAGCTTGATTCCACTTAGGGATACTACAACTGGTCTAAATATTTTTAATGCAGTTAAAAGTGTTATAGATGACTTTGGTCCAAAATTAGATGATCTTTGTGGAGTGACAACAGATGGTACCCCAACAATGACCGGTACCGTGAACGGAGCTGTTTCATTAATTGAAAAAGAGATGAGAATGTTGGAATCGAGCGAAATTTAGTGCGGACAGACTACATAATTCATCTTGAAGCCCTATGTGCAAAATCTTTGAGGATGCAAGAAGTCATGCGAGTGGTTGTTAGGACTGGGAACTTTGTACGTTCAAGGGGGTTGAATCATCGTCAATTACAACAACAGATGGAAGAGATAGATTCTCAATACGGTGATTTATTATATTATTGCGAAGTGCGCTAGTTAAGCAGAGGTGCTATGCTAGAGAGAGTGTATCAGCTGAGAAATGAATTGACGACATTCGTTAGAGAAAAGGGTTTGGAAGTTCCGGAATTTAGCGATTCAAAATGGTCGTCAGATTTTGCTTTTCTTGTGGATATTACCAATCACTTGAACAGTTTAAATTTGAAACTACAGGGAAGAACCAGTTAGTTAACGTCCTTTATGAATGTATGTGCATTTCAAGCTAAGTTGCGATTGTGGGAGTTTCAATTGAATCAGCAGAATTGTGCACATTTTCCTAGTCTTAATGCAAATCAGCCAATTGATGTAACTTGCTATTCTACTTTTATATCTGATCTAAGCGTACAATTTGATATCCGGTTTGCTGACGTAGAGAAGTATCAAAGGGAGTTCAGTTATTTCCCTAGTCCATTTGGCGTCAATAATATTGAGGCCCCAGAAGAGATGCAATTGGAGCTAATCGAGCTTCAAAATTCTGTCCAGCTTAAGTCAAGGTACCGGGATCTTTCTCTTGTGGAATTCTATCAGAAGTACTTGACAAATGACAAATTTCCAGTACTGAGGAAGCATGCCAAGACAATTGCAGTACTTGTTGGTAGTACCTATGTTTGCGAGCAACTTTTCTCAAGAATGAAATATACAAAAAACAAGCTAAGAACGAGATTAAAGGACGACCATTTGGAAAATGTAATGCGATTATCAACTTCTACAATATCACCTGATGTAATAAGACTGTCAAAGGATGGCCGCATCAAAAATTACATTAATAATTCACTTATTCTAGTTTTCTTCCATTATTAAAGACAATTCTAACATATTTATTTATAATTACCAATTCGACAATTGATAAATTTCGAATAAGATCAGAGAATGGTGATCGCTTGGCCCGCGCAATGCACTGAAAGACTCAATCTGGCCAGCAGGCTCAAAAGGTTGCCGACCCCTGCTTTATACCCTTGATTGAGAGGATATTGCAACTTTGGGAAGCATTGAAATCTTATTTCTATCCAATGAAAGCTGTCCGAGGATGTTATAAACTTATTCTAGTTCTGATCTTGCCAATGCTACTTCCTTTTCTTGAATGGTGCTTTTCAAGTATTCAATAACACCAATGTAATTCTCCAAAAAAGCAACCTTTCATTGCCTGAAATGATTCATACAGTCAGAAAATTAGAATCCACTTTGCATGATAGATATAAAAGTGTATTTTGTACTTACCGAAATCGAACTGAAAAATACTACAATACTCATCAAGCCAAAAATTCCAAATCCGAATGCTTCGCATTCTATCAAATTTCATTAGAATATCTCGATAAGTGGCTACATCTGGATAGATTACCACGGAATTTAGATTGGTTATTAATAGAAAATCTTGAGTTAATTAATTACTCAGTGTTAAGACAATCTGCTGAAATCTTGTGCCCAGAAATAGCTTTTAATGACGATGTATTTGATGAAGTATGTTGCCTTCAACGAATCATTCCGGAATTGTCTATGTCAACATTCGAATCAATAAGTCTCGATCAGCGTTGGGCTACCATAACAAAAGATAGATTTTCTGCATAAGAAAATTGGTGTCTACTATTTTTGCTATTCCTGCATCGAATGCTTGTTGTGAGCGAGTGTTCAGTTTATTTAAGGTTCAATGGAGCGATGAGCGAAACAGGTTATATGTTACTACCGTTGGTTCTATCCTTGAAGTTTTGACAAATATCAATTTGATTTGCAAAGAAATGCACGAAATTATTGAATAACCAAGCTGTATTAAAGAAGATCAGCTCAAATGAAAAATATTACTAATTCTGTTTTATTTCACTACTCTATTGATCCAAAATCAAATTTCATAGGTTATTATATACTGTTATCGTCCAATGTTCAGTGATTTACGTATACGTTGTATACCATAGAAAAGAGTCCTTTTTTTATAATGAAGACATCTGGTCAGTGGCGTGGCCAAGGGGGGCCAGCCAGGGCTAGGCCCCGGTTTGCGCAGCTGAGGCCCCGGTTGTCGCACCTATTGTGGGGCCACGACCTCACTATTCCAATCTTAGGGGCTGCTGCAAGGGCTTATCCATCCTCAGGAGGGAGTCCAAATATATTCTTTTCTAATGGATACAGCTACATTACTGCTCTATTATTGTTCAACCATAGCTTTGTAAAATCTCAATAGACGGATATTTTCGGGTTTTTATTAATTTCAAATAAAGGCAACCTCGATTATCAGACTCGTTGGAACAAGTCCAAAAGTTTCGATAATCGAAGCTCGCTAAAAGATTGACAACTATGTAATGGGATAGGAACTGGGGTCAGTGGGCATGTTCGGATATTCAGGGTTGCTTAGTTTACATTCCCTTTAGTAATTATAACTAGATCATCCAAATGGCCAAGAGGATTCCTTGACTAGTTCATGGAGTACAGAGCCTCTACCCAAAGAGAACGAGAATAAGGAATGCTCAAGGACATCAGAGGAAGAATTCAGTTGACTGAGTCACAACTACGAGTTGACCAAACTGAAATAACTTCATCCAGTGAGGACGAATTTATGAATGGTCAAGCAAAGTTACAAGATTCACCAACAACGAGTAGTGCAGAGCGAAGGTTTGAGAGCGGCACTATCCCCACAGATACAACTGAGGAATGTCAAGGTGAGATATCATAGAAACCCTTATGTACACTTATTAATTATATGCCTCTTTACATTTCAAATATGTATCACTATAGATATTGCGCTGTACTTATCTGATATACCAAAGCAACTCGTAATAAATTCCCTACAACTAAGTTTGGAGAAAAACTCCGCTCATTTAATCCAGATTGGTATAAGACCTACTCTTGGCTTGAATATTCTGTTAACTGAGATGTAGCCTATTGCTTTCCATGTCGATGGTTTGCCAGTCGCTTGAATCGGCCAGATGCACCTTTCACACATGTTGGTTTTAGGGACTGGAAACATGCTACTGGTCAAAGAGGAAGATTGATTGAGTACAGAAAGAGTATGGTACATGTGGATGCTGTCCATACTTGGGAAGAATACAAAGTCAACATTCAGCATGGAACAACAATATCTCGTAGTCTAGACAAAATCGGAAAGAATGTGATAAAGGAAAATCGGCACTATGTCAAAACAATTGCGGTGATCATCCTTCTATGCGCAAGGCACGAAATAGCACTGAGGGGAGATGATGAGACCGGAGAGTCTTTGAATCCTGGAAATTTTCGATCATTACTGACTTTTATTGGTAATCATGATCAGATAGTGGGGAAACGTATCAAAGAAGGTCCACAGAATGTAAAGTACACTTCACCTGAAATTCAAAACGAGCTTCTGGGCGTAATGGGCGATATGGTTTTGCAGACTATATCCAATGAGGTACAAAAGGTCGGTATTTACTCGTTGCTCGCAAATGAACCAAAGATATCAGTCCGAAGTAGCAACTTTCAATTGTCTTACGCTATGTTAACAATGGCAGGTTTCTAAGCGTTTTGTTGGGTATACTTTTGCAGAACAAATGGATGCAGAATCACTCTATAAGTATATTTGTAATGTGATTCAGAGCTGCAACCTATTTAGAGAAAACTGCGTGTGTCAGGCTACGATGGAGCATCTTTATGAGTGGCAGGTGTTCAGGTGTCCAGGCGCGATTTAGAGTATCTGCTCCAATGGCACTATATATTAATTGCTGTGCACATCGCTTGAACTTTGTTCTTATCGACTCCATAAAGGGTGTACCTATAGCACATGACTTCTTCTCGTTATTGGAAGCAGTGTATTTATTTTTATTCTCTGGGAAGTTTATTGACCTGTTCGAGAAAGTTCAAGCGGAACAAAGGCCAGAGAAACAGCCAGGCCGGCTCAAACGCCTAATTGGATCACGTTGGGCATGTGTTTTGAGGTGATTAAGACTTTCAAAGAGACTTTTGGAGCCGTATTAGCTACTCTTGGATCCATTTCTGATGGTGTGCAGCGAGATCGAGCAATAGAGGCAAAAGGACTTTTTCTTCAGATATTTGAATTTAAATTCGTATTATGTTTAGTGATGTTCAACCATCTTTTCAGTATGACGAACGGTTTGTCAAAGGCACTTCAGGATCCTGACCTTGATTTAGTGCTGCAATGTCATTGATTGATGCAACCTTTGAAACTCTTCAAGCTTACATATCAGAGAAACAGTGGAAAGAAATTTGGAATGAAGGTCTAACGATTGCAGATGATCACGACATCGAAATAAGCAGTTTACCACGAAAAAGAGAGCATAAATTACCTGCTAAACTGTGTGATGCCTTACTCACTACTACCGTTGGACATCGCGAAGAGCTTTCAACTGAAGATCAATATTGCGTTAGCATCCATTATCGTGTACTTGATTGCATGATAGATGAATTAAACAAGCGTTTTAATAACGAATCAAAGTTGTGCATGAAAGGAATTTCAGCTTGCTCTCCCAAGTCAAAGAATTTTTTTGACTTTGCCACGATCAAGCCTATGCTTGTAAATTACAAAATTTTGGAGGAAGATGTACAAATTGAGTTGATGCAGGTGAAGAAAGTTCTAAGAAATCAACACACGGAAGATGTTCATTACATTATTGACAAACTAAAATCACTGAAGGCAGCCTTTCCAGAGTTGTTATGGTTACTAGACATAGCGTTAACTATTGCTGTTAGTAGTACAGCTTGTGAGCGTCCATTTTCCTCTCTCAAACCAACGAAGACTTATCTGCGCTCAACCTTGAGCCAATTAAGCCTTAATAATCTAGCCATTTTGTCTATAGAAAGCGATATTTCTTCTAGTCTTCGATTAAAAGTGGTTGTGGACCGGTTTGCTTTTCAGCACAAGAATGGCAGGATATGCTTGTTGTGATTAGTAATAGTTTGTAAATTGCTAGAATTATTTATAGAGCTAGAATTACTTATTGGATTATATACACTATTATTATCATAGTTGATTGTTTGAATGACTTGTACTGCCAAGAACTAAAAGTGAATTAGTGCCCCAGGTGTGCCCAGGTTGTGCTCAAGGTCTGGCTACGCCACTGCATCTGGTCAGTCTGACAAAGAATTGTCACACAATTCTTAATGTTAGCCCATATTCACTAGAATATTGTTCTTTACTCAGCATTTCAATCATTTTCTAATAGAACAAATTGGAAGTGAAAAACTGAACTTTGCAAACATTTCACATTCAATTTCAAATTACAATGTTCTGACATTTGAAATCCGGTAACAATCCTTTTTATAGTATATTTCACAATTCTTTGTTGAAATTTGAAATTGACTATGAAATGTTTATACAGTTCAGTTATTTGCTTCCAATTTGTTTGATTTGAGTTTGAGTGACAACACTTTGCATGGTATACTTTCACAACTCCGTGGGTTTCCATTTGAAATTTACAGTGAAATGCTTGTACAGTTCACCTTTTGACTTACATTTTGGCTTATTTGAATTTGAGTGACAATACTTTGTGTACTATTATTTCACCATTCTGTTTGCTGAAATTTTGATTTGACTGTGAAATGTTTGTATAGTTCAGCTTTTCACTTCTAATTTGTTTGATTGGAAATTGAGTGACAATACTTTGTATGGTATTCTTTCAGAAATCTGGGTGGTGCAATTTTGAATTGATTGTGAAATGTTTGTATAGTTCAGTTGTTCACTTGTAATATGTTTCAATGAGAAATTCAGTGAAATGCTGTGAATTGAACAATATTCCTGGTGAACATGTTCAGAAATTTGGAATTTTGTAACAATACATTGTATAGTGTACTTCATAACTTTGTGTGTCACATTTCAAATTGACTGACAACAATTTGTATTAATTAGTTTCACAATTCCTATGTAGCGAAAGGTGAAACAGACTATCTAAAACTTTGTATAGCTCACTATTTCACTTCACTTGTTTCGTTATTGAAAATGAGTGAAATGTTTTGTATAGTCAAGTATTGCAGTGAACATGTGTTGACATTTCAAATTGGCTGATAACAATTTGTGGTAATTAGTTTCATAATTCCTAAGTATCGAAATATGAAAGGGACTCTCAAAACATTTGTAGAGCTCACTATTTCACTTCCCATGTTTCGGTATTGAAATTGAGTGAAATGTTTTGTATAGTCAGGTATTGCACTGAATATGTGTTGACAGTTGAAATTGACTGACATCTAGTTGAATTGTTTAATTTCACAATTTCTAAGTATCGAAATGTGAAACTGACGATCTGAAACTTTGTATAGCTCAGGATTTCACTTCACATGTTTTGGTAATTGAAATTTAGTGACAATAATTTGTATCGTTTAGCTTCACAAATTCTGTTGCGAAATGAGATCGAGACTCTCAAAACATTTGTATAGCTCACTATTTCACTTCTCATGTTTCGGTTTTGAAATTGAGTGAAATGTTTTGATGGTCAAGTATTGCACTGAATATGTGTTGACATTTGAAATTGACTGACAACTATTAGTATTGTTTAGTTACACAATTCCTATGTGGCGAAATGTGAAACTGACTCTCAAAACATTTGTATAGATCAGTATTTCACTCAATTTCAAATGTGCCTTCATAGATAATCTTGTGTTGAACAATACAAAGTTTTTCAGCCCTTTTCCAATATTACATCACAGGATTTGTGATAGTCAGCTATACAAACGTTTATCTCAATATCAACTCTTTGCAAATATTCACAACAATACTGATCTATACAAAGGATATTCATCCAAATTCCGCCTCAGATGAATTGTGATATTGACCTATGCAAAGGCTTTCACTTAATATTGGTTGTCAGCAGACATTCATTGTAATACTAAACTATAGAAAGATTTTTCACTGATTTGAAATGTCGCTTCAGAGGCGTACTCATACTGAACGATACAAAGAGTTGTCAGTCAATTACAAATGTGCGCATATACATAATGCAATACTGAACCATACAAAGCTTTTCATTCAACTCTAGTGCCCAATCAGATGAATTGTGATAGTGAATTATACAATGATTTTCAATCAATAACAACTGTCAGCAGATATTCACTGTGATACTGAACAGTACAAAGATTTTTCACTGATTTGAAAAGTCGTTTCAGAGGAATTCTCATACTGAACGATGCAAAGAGTTGCCAGTCGATTACAAATGTGCGCTCATATAATATGCAATACTGAACCATACAAAGATTTTGGTTAGATTTCCAATTTCGCGTCACAAGAATTGTGATAGTCGGCTATACAAACCTTTTATCTCAATATAAACTCTTTGCAGATATTCTCTGCAAAACTGTACTATAAAAGGATATTCATGCAATTCAAAATTGCCCACATGAATTATGAAAGAAAACTATACAAAGATTTTTCACTCAATTTCAAATGTCGCCTCACATGAATTCTGATTCTGAACTATACAAAGAGTTGTCATTCAATTTCAAATTTACGCACCCATTCACCGCAATACAGAACCATTCAAAGGAAATTCTTCAATTCAAATTCCGCCTCACACGAATTGTGATTGTGAACTATGCAAAGGTGTTCAATCAATAACAACTCTCAGCAGTTATTCACTGTGATACTAAGTTATAGAAATAATTTTCACCCATTTGAAATGTCGCGTCACAGCAATTCTGATACTAAACTACCCACACAGTTGTCATTCAATATCAAATGTGCGCATATATTGACTGCAACCCAAACAATTCAAAGGAAATTCATTCTATTCAAATTCAGAACCACAAGAATTGTGACAGTGAACTACAGGGTTAGGCATAAGTTCTGCAACAAGTATAAACTAGTATATCTCTTATTTTACCATAATAGTAGTTGAAATTCGTAATGAATTAGCGAAAATACATACTAAGGATACGAAATTAATCTAGCTCTTCGAATGTATTGCCCCTTTGCTGCGATACATAGGCTCAATCGCTTGTAGAAATTATCGACAGCAGACGCAACACGTCCTCACTGATTAAATCTCACTCTCTTCTCAAGGAAGACTTCAGATTTTCGACATTCTGTGAGGCTTTGCACATACCCTGGACTGTAAGATGGACCATATACAGAAATCCATAGGGTTTAGATCTGGAGAAGAGGCCGGCCATTCTTCAGTTTATATAAATTTGGGTACATTTGGTTTCAACCACTCAGATATCATTTTGGCTTTGTGGGGGGAAGCGGAATCTTGCTGGAACGCCCAATGCGTGCCATTGAAGTGCTCACCAGCCCTAGGCTTCAATGCGTTCTTTAAAATGCTCTCTACATATATCTCTTTGTTAATTTTCAACCCCCTGTCAATGAACACCAGAGCTGTCCGACCATCAGAGGTAATAGCTCCCCAAACCTGACCGATGCAGGTTTTTGAGTTCTTTTGATTGTGCTTATTGATGACGATATAGACTTTTGATCTGGAGCAAGAATTCGACTGTTTTGGCGATTATATGCTATTTCTACGGTAAAAATCTTCTCATCGGAGAAGACAATACTCTGGTGCGTGCCACCAGTGAACCTTTTTCTCAGAATCAGACATTTTTCATACCAACGCCTCTTATTCACCTCAGAAAGTAACTGTACCTCTCGAAATTTGTGGCATTTCAAGCCTAAATCCTCTTTTACTATCCTCCCCATACTTCTGGTTGAAATATTGAAGTCTTTTGCCATGCCTTGGATACTTCTGACAGGATTCTTTCTGACCCTCTCCGGGACGAGCTTCCTAACAGCAGGAGTACGAACAGACGAGGTCAACCTTTTCCGAACTTGTCCTGGGTACTGCCAGTCTCCTTGTAACGTTTGATGGTACGGTAGACTATCCACTGTTGATGGACAGTATTTTTGATTTTACGGAAGCTGACTTGCCTTCATTATGATACAAGATTATCAATGACCGTTTTGCTTCTTTGTCCATATATCAAAAAAAATTTCTAGTAGGACTCAATTCTCTAAATATTGTGTAAAAGATGTTGAAGATAATATATGATAAATAAATATTCACCTAAAACCAATCGCAGAACCTCTAGCTTATTTTAAATTTTGTGCAGAACCTATGCCTAACCCTGTATGCAGTGAAACCTCTGGAATCGGGGCATGCGAGATACTGGGAAATTTTCTGACACTCCGATTGTGGAAATTCCCCGATTCTGGATTTCAGTGCGGTATTGTGTCAAAATCACCATTTTCCGTATACAGGGTAACCCATAAATACTGTTACCAATTGTTGTATGTATAAAATAGATAATATTGAAGCTGTTGACACGAAATTTCTACCAATTGTCAGAATCTCTACATAGAAAATATATTTCGAGTATCATTCGAATATACAGCCTCGACATTTAATACACCTAACAATACGAGTAGGGAAGGAGTCCACGCTAGAACGAATGTCACAGTCTGGAATATTCTTCCATTCTCGAGACAAGGTTTTCTTTAGCTCGTCAATACTATGGTGTTTTTTAAGTTGACCTTGCTCTCTCAAATGGACCATACTGAATAATCGAGAGGGTTAATGTCAGGGGAGCAAGGAGGCCACTCTTCGGCAGAAATTTGCCCTGGAAAATTCTCTTTGCACCACTGTTGTGTCGCTTTCGCTTTATGAGCAGGTGCTGAGTCTTGTTGGAATACCCATTTTCTATTTTGATAATGTTTTTGGCCCAAGGGTTGACAACTTTCTTTAGTATCAAATCACGGTATACTGTTTGATTGATTTTTAGACCCTGGGAGATGAAAACGAGGGGTGTCCGACCATCAAATGTGATGTCTCCCCGCACCATTACTGAAGCTGCCTTTTTGGCTCTAGACACCTGGAAAGTGGATTTAGGGAGAGTAATTTTCGCAGTAGCAAGGATTCTATCGTTTTGGGAGTTTAACACTTGTTCTACAGTGAACAATTTCTCATCTGAGAAGATGATATCTCTATGGGCGTGGTTTTTGAAACACGAAACCAATTCTTACATCTTTGTAACCGCCTGTTCTAATTTTGCTCGCTAAGAAGCTTGCACTTATTCAATTTATAGGCTTTCAACTGTAGGTCACTTAATACAATTCTTCTCATTGATTCCCTACTAATTTGTATCTCCTTGGCCATATTTCTGATGCTTCTTGAGGGATTTCTGCGGATCCTCTGAGATACACGACTTATCCTAGAAAAGGTTCTTACAGTTCGCGGGCGAGCAGGTCTACCTCTGTCAGTCATCAACCCGGTATCATTGTAACGGGACAATGACCGGGTAATGAACATCTTATTCGTTTTCAGTAGTTTAGCGATTTTAACCTTGGATTTTCCCGCCCCACCATAAAGCTGTATAACAGCTGCTCGCCGAAGTTCCATTGCTAATCAGTAAAAATTCGATTGACTTGTGTCCAGATGCCATAATGAATAAATATCTTGGGGTATAAGATCTAGAATGAATTATAGCATAATAATATAAAGAATTCCTATATGAAATATGGAATGTTGTTAGATAGTATATCAGTAACAGTATTTATGGGTCACCCTGTATATGTAGTTCATATTATGCCATACTATTGTTTCGTATTTAGTCACACTGTAACGTTAAAATATTCCATTCTGCCGCATATTGCTTGACCTGAACACCTCTCTAAAGTGAAAATTTTGCTGGTTCCAAAGGTGTTTACTTTTTAGAGATTATACTATTACTCGCATAATAGAATATTAATTTCTATGCTACATTTTGCCTATGAAGAAGGCTAGAAACGATCTCTCTGTTCTGAATAAGGTGGCAGTCGCAAAGGAATTGCAGGCAGGTGCTCGCAATGTTATTGTAGGTTCTGTGTAGCACATATTTACCCTCAGAGGCGGATTGAAATGAGTTTTTGTTCACTTAGGTAGCACTTACATTGTGTTTTCTTCGATAGTTATTGCGAAAATAGAAATTTATTGAGTTGATTTCAGTATTGATGCCCCGATTGCGTAGGGGATTAGTATTAGTTCTATGCAAGCTGAAAGAATTAGATTTCAGGTTTGCCCGATTCCAGAGGTTCATTTGTAGGGGAAAATATTTTCGCGAAATTCAAGTGCCCCGATTTAAGAGGTTCCCCGATTCCAGAGGTTTCACTGTACAAAGATTTTTCACTAAAATTCAAATGTCGCTTTACAGGAATTCTGAAACCGAACTATGCACAGAGTTGTCATTCAATTTCAAATGTGCGCGCCTATTCACCGCAATACAGAACCATTCAAGGGAAATTCATTCAATTCAAAATCCACCCCAACTGATTGTGGAAGTGAACTATGCAAGAGTTTTCAATCAATAACAACTGTAAGCAGATATTCAATGTAATACTGAACTATACATAGATTCTTCACTGATTTGAAATGTCGCTTTACAGGATTTCTGATACTCGACTATACATAGAGTTGTCAGTAAATTATTTATTTCGCAGCACAGGAATTGTAATAGTGACCTATACAAATGTTTGCACTCAATATCAACTCTATGCAGAGATTCCATGTAATACTGAACTATGCAAAGGATATTGACACAATTCAAATGTCGCCTCAAAGGAATTCTGATCTGAGCTATCCAAGGAGTTATCAGTCAATTTCAAATGTGTGTTCATACATAATGCAGTCTTGAACCATACAATGTTTTTCAGTCAATTTCCAATCTCGCATCATAGAAATTCTGATACTCAGCTATGCAAAAATTTTATCTCACAATCACCTCTTTGCAGATATACACGCAATGCTGAATTATACAAACGATATTCACTCAATTTCAATTGTCGCTTCACAGGAATTCTGACACCGAATTATCCACAGAGTTCTCAGTCAATGAAAAATGCGCATATACATAATGCAATACTGTACCATACAAAGGTTTTCATTCAATTCTAATGCCGAAACAGATGAATTGTGATAGTGAACTATACAATGATTTGCAATCAATATATACTGCAAGCAGATATTCAATGTGATACTGAACTATTCACAAATTCTTCGCTGATTTGAAATGTCGCATCACAGGAATTCTGATACTCGATGATACACAGAGATGTCAGTCAATTTCCAATTTCTAAGCACAGGAATTATGATATTTTGCTATACAATGTTTGAACAGAAAATCAACTATTTGCAGATATTCATTGTACTGCTCAACCAATAGAAAGATTTTTCACTGATTTGAAATGTTGCTTCATAGGAATTCTGATACCGAACAATCCACGAGTTGTTATTCAATTTCAATTATGCGCTCATGCGAGGTATTTAAAAGTGAGTAGCGCATGCGTTGCATTTCAGTAGCACATGCTCTACATTAAGATTATTGGTAAGTAATTTTATAGATACGCCTTATCATTTCAACCATAGTTACCAAACTGCTGAATTGAATGTGATTAGATAAGTTTCGAGACTACACTACTAAAAGTGGTCATTGGGATGCTGGTACATGTATAATGTGTTAGAAGTAGATATATAAATTTATACCATTCGTTAGATAATTTCATTTTGAAATGGCTGAAAAAGTAGCTTCACAAACTGGATCTGATAATATATACCCAAAAAAACGAAAAAACTCGGAGAAAGAAGATATCAGCTTCATCACATTAGACATCGACAAAGTATGCCTATCAGAAGGTGAATCATTTAAATTAATAGAATCAGATATACCAACATGGTCAAAACCAGGTGATAATTATATTCCTAATTCCTTATGCTTTCAACCAAACTTTAGTTGTTAGTTGATTCAGTATAATTTTTCGGATAGGTCAATGTCAACCTGATTGCTTCTCAGAACCAGAAATGAAACAAGTAAAAATGTCTATAATTGACCAGTATGTAAAACTATTGATACTGAATTCTCACATATATAAGTTAGAGGATAGTGAATATGTTATAATTGCAGATTATGATCACTCACAAGGTAAATTTACGTTATTATCACTATTATTGTTGTCTGTTTGCATGTTTGTCTTTCTGCTCCTGTTCGTAGGGCCCAACACCTTTATTTTGGTTAATCGGGTCAAATGGGCCTGGTCCCAAGTGACCCTATTAATCGGAGTTTACAATACATTTACTATTCTCACTACCAAAACTAAAATTATGTATTTCAAGGAACCATTGTACTAAACAAAAGGAGAATCATAATTGAAACAAACAGCAATCTATCCACCAATTGTTATACAGGGTGTAACAAAAGTCTTGGCCGGTTCTCAATCGTAAATGGATTTAATATATACTAGTAATTATAGCATACAACGGAAATGCTAGTTGACTGATAGTTACTATATAGTAACTACATTTATACTATAGGCATATTGAATATCTTCAACACTGCTCTCGAATGTTTTTAACATATTTACCTTACCAGTTTTTTTCGGGAAAATGAATGTCGGTGATCACGGAGTTGAGCTCCGTTCTAAAGCAATTGGGATGCTTGAAGGAGACATTACTCAAAAAGAGGTAGCTACACGTCTAAGTGTTGGAGTAAGATCAGTACGGAGATGGTGGAGTCAACACAAATGCGGTGAGACTATGGAGACTAAACCTCGATCTGGACAGCCTCAAATTTTGAAACGGGAATCACGAATTGTGATTAAGAAATCCTTGGGGAAAAGGAGGCAATCAACCCGAAAATTGTCGAGGAGACTATCTATCAAAGGAACCCCATATCTCACATGACAATTCAGCGGCACTTAGCACAAAGGCTTGATGCCAGACCCTATAAACGTCCCAAATGGCCAAAATTACACAAAAAATCAAGGAAAATCGATTGAAATTCGCTCGGGATCATGAGAATTGGTCTTTCGAAGATTGGAATAAGGTGTTCTGGTCTGATGAATCACCCTTTGAGTTATTTCATTCGCCAAACAGACAGAATGATCGAGTATGGGCAATTGGTTCACAAAATATTGAGCCTATTTTTCAGGTCAAATTCCCAGCGAAAATTATGGTCTGGGGAATGATGTCACACAGAGCGCTGTCAGAACTGCACATTGTACCCCAAAACAGACCGTCAATGGAGCCTACTATAGGAACGAAATATTGAAGAAAACCTGTCTGGATGCGATCGCTCGTAAAGCTAAAAAGGGGTCCGTTATTGAGAGGTCGATGTTGGAAAACATGTCAGAATTTCTGTTCATGCAGGATGGTGCCCCCGCACATACGGCCAATGTCACGCAGCAGTGGTGTTCAGAGAAGTTCCCTCGGTTTGGAAGAAAGGGGAGTGGCCAGCTAGCTCCCCCGACTTGAATCCGATTGAAAATCTTTGGGGTATTTTATATGAACGGTTGGATGAAATGGGCCAGGTCACCACGATTCAGGCCCTAATTGCAAACCTAAAAACGGCATGGAAGACGATTTCACCGAACTTACTTCGAAACCTGATGAATGGGATGCCTAATCGAATGAAATTAGTTTTAGAAAGAGGTGGTGATTATATTGGTAAATAATTAGATATTGTGACCTTGAAATATTTTATGTGAACCACCATAATGCAACCGGCCAAGACTTTTGTTACACCCTGTAGTGATACTTGTTCTCATTATCAAGCATTGGAACTCCGGATACCGACAAAACGTTCCACGACAAAATGTTCCACGACAAAATGTTCCAGACAAAATGTTCCAGCGACAAAATGTTCCAGACAAAACGTTCCACGACATTTCGCTCCACTTTTGATTGGTCAATTTTTGTTAATAATTTAACAGGTTTTAAATGGCTAAATAATATTACAAATATAATCAATTAATTTGGGATGAATGATTTCAGAAGAATGTAATGTTACAGTTTTGATATCGCAAACCTAAACATAGAAGTTCTGTGTTAGCAGAGTGAGGTAAGATGATTTATAGTAAAGGTGATGAATTTATATCAGGAATGCATACGTAGTAATTAATTCTTTTGATGGAGAAGATGCGAAATTAATTCCTTTGATGGAGAAGATGCGAAATTAATTGTGTGTTTGCCAGTAAACATGGAGTCACCTTTGTAGTTCTATTTAAATGTTGCAATTGTATTAATTTCAGCTTGCATCATCAGCTAAATATTATTTGCTACATTTTTATATTCTTTCAATTAACACCTTCATTTTATCAATGGATCATGATCAGCCCTCCTTCAGGCTGGTCAGAACGAACAAGGGAGGAGAAAAGATGTTAAAAGGAGGATACGTATATTTGATGCATAGGAGAGTTGGAGAAATGACATATTAGCAGTGCGAGCAGAGAGGAGAGTGTAAAGCAAGGGTTCATACGAAAGGAATGGAGATAGTGAAGCGTACGAATGAGCATCTACATGCACCTGATGTGCAGGCTATGGCCTGCTGTGAGATAAAGGCCGGCATCAAGAGGAAAGCACGTGACACACAGGATAGCTCACACCAGATAATCGGTGAGGGTATGCTAACAGCATCAGAGGGTACTGCCGCTAAACTACCTAAGCTGGACAGCCTGAAGCGGACGATACAGCGTCAGCGTGCAAGTGTATTATCAGCTCCAGTGCAGCCAACCGCCCTATCAGAGTTGGTTCTACCTGCAGAATACCAGCGGATAGCCAAGGGGGAACAGTTCCTACTCTATGACTCTGGGGAAGACGATGCACATAGATTCCTCATCTTCGGGACACAACGCAACCTCGGGATGCTACAGCAAAGCAAGATCTGGCTAGCTGATGGCACCTTCAAGACGGCGCCCGCCCTTTTCGCCCAGGTGTATGTGGTGCATGGACTCCGCGGTGGAGACGATCCTATGAAGACTGGTCATCTGTTGCCGAGTCTGTTCGTGCTACTGCCCAACAAGACAGAGGATACCTACCGTAGGATGTGGGAGCAGATCCGCATACTCTGTCCTCTTGCCCAGCCTGAACAGATGCTCCTGGACTTTGAGAAGGGCGCGATTAACAGCTTTGAGCATGTGTGGCCTAACACAGTGGTGAAGTGCTGCTTCTTCCACCTCACACAGAATATCTGGCGCCATGTGCAGTCTGTAGGGCTGCAGTCTGACTACACACATGACGAAGAGCTGGCCATGCGCATCCGGAAGATACCAGCCCTTGCATTCGCCCGACCAGCAGACGTACCCGATCTGTTTGAGCAAGTGTCAATGGACCTCCCCCTTACGTCTGAGATAGGCGAGCTAGTCGACTACTTTGAGAGGACGTATATCGGTCGCACGCTAGCCAGTGGATACCATGTAGCGGCGACGTTCCCCATTGACCTGTGGAACTACCACTTCAGCACGCCCTTCGGACTCCCCCATACAACCAACGCCGTAGAGGCATGGCACCGCAGCTTTAATGCCACTGTCGGCTGCCATCACCCCACCACATGGAAGTTCCTCCTAGCCCTCAAGCGTGAGCAGGGCCTAGTGGAGGTGCGGCAGACTAACTACCTTGCTGGGAAGCCGCCAACCAAGCGGAGGAGGTCCCAACAGAGTGAACAAGCGTTGAGGACTCTAGTTGGAGAATATTATTCACTAAATCATACTAAGATGGAGTTCTTGCAAGGTTTAGCACATCATTTCGGTCTGGGAGCGGATTAACATGTTAATCTAAAGCAGGGGTCTTCAACCTTTTTCTTCTATGAGCCAAATATTAGTTTCGTATTAGATTGGCGAGCCGCATTAAAAGTTAAGGATTATGTATTCTATATTTTAATATAGTACTGTATTATTATGAGTAATTTATCAGAGTAAAATATTAATGTGAAGGTTGGTACTGTTTTTGTTGTTGTATTAAGATGCCATCTATATTAGGTTTCATATCAGTCGATGAAATACGAAGAACGTCTTGGAGGTGGTCATCAGTCAAATTAGTTCTATATTTATTCTTGATATATTTCATTTTAGAGAAAAATGCCTCGCAAGTGTAAGTGCTTCCAAATAAACTAGCTATCCTTCTTGCGTGTTTTAAAATAGCAGGATAGATATCTGAAGGAAGAGTTTTATAGAAACTAATTACTCCAACATCCTTGAAGTCTGCCTTGAGATCTATGCTAGACTGCAGGTCTATGAGTTCAAGTTGAAGCTCCTGTGGAGCATATTGTGGATCAAAACTGAAAGGCTGTGCAAAAATCTCGAAGCTTTGTTGTTGATTTCTAAAATCTCCAAATCGAGTATCAAAGTTTTCTTGGAGATTTGAAATAATTTCAGCATATTTGTTTCCATCGGCTATCTTGTGACTTTAGTGCTGGAAAGTGAGAAAAATTGTTATTTTTAAGCTGTAACTTAAATAGAGCGAGTTCATCTCAAAACTTCGAATTGTGGCATAAAGTTCATGAATCAACTTGTTCTTTCCCTGAAGTGTGGAATTTAGAATATTTAGGTGTGTAGTCATATCTACAAGGAAGGCAAAGTCGCTAATCCAATTTGTATCTTCGAATTCAGTAACTTTCTTGCCCTTTGAGGCTAAGAAACTTGATATTTCATCTCGTAATTCCCAAACTCTTTTAAGAACTACTCCTCTACTCAGCCACCTAACACTTATAAAATATAATACATCTCCGTAATCTGAATCGAGATCTTTCAAAAATTCTTTAAATTCTCTATGATTCACTCCTTTAGATCTGATAAAATTTACAACGTCTACTATCAACTTCATAACATTTTCCAGTCCAAGTGTTTTCGCACATAGGGCCTCTTGATGAATAATACAGTGACACCATGATATTTCTGTCACATTATTTTCTGTCAACCATCGTAGAACTTGACCTTTAAATCCTGTGCCTGTACTAAGCATTGATGGAGCTCCATCTGTTGAAATGCCAGATAACTTTAAGGCAGGAATGTTGTTTTCCGACACAATCTTAAGAAACTCTTCGAAAATATCAATGCCACGAGTTCTTCCATGCATAGAACGCAGAGACAGTAATTCCTCGGTAATGTTGAAGTTTTCATCAACGCCTCTTATCCAGATTGCCAATTGTTCAACATCACAAATATCTTTACTTCCATCAAGTGCCAAGCTACAGAAACTAAAACAACTTGTCTTTTCCAATAGTTGTGTATGAATAGTTTTTGAAATTGATTCCACTCGACGCATTACTGTCGTAGCGCTCAAGGATACCTGCTGTATTAGTTGTTTTTTGTCTGGACAACATTGATCAGCGAATTCATTTAGACATTCCTTTATAAATTCACCATCCGTAAATGGTTTCATACGTTTCGCGATTATATTACTGATAGCAAAGCTAACTGCTGTGATAGACTTAACCGAATTATCATTTTTTGAAAAGATTGATTGTTCACTCTTCAAGTTTCTTTTAAGATTGTCTAGTTTAGTCTTTCGTGATTCCCCAAGAATTCCCACAAAATTTGATTGGTGTTTGGTATTGTAATGCCTTTCAAAGTTTCCTTTTTTAGCGAAAGCTATTGTTTCACGGCATATTAGACAAATGAACTTGCCACTGTCCTCCACGAAAAAATACTTTATTTCCCATTCTATCTTGAATGACCGATTTTCTTCTTGTATCTTCCGCTTTTTCGACGTAGAAGTAGCCATAGTGGATACGTAAATAATTAATGAATAATAAAAAATGTGTATTTGGAGAGTATTTGAAATCCGAAAATGAAATTGTATATTGTCAAATACTTCTGATTTATACTTGTATTTGTATTTGAATATTGACTGAAGACTTAAATTAATTACTGAAGACAACAAAGGTCTTCTATACACTTTAAACACCATCAAGGTTTCCAGAATTGGGAAACAAAAAAGTGCTAATATTTAAGTATATTCACAATATCTGTTGAATAAAATACAACAAATTTCAAAATTAACAAAGTGAAGACAAAATAAACAAAAACAAGAATTATCCCGCGAGCCGCACGCTTTATCATCGCGAGCCGCAGGTTGAAGACCCCTGATCTAAAGTATTATCTCAAAATCAAATTTATTTGAGGTATAGATAATACGGAAGATTAACATCCGTTCTCAGGCTGAGATGGTGTCTACACTTGTATGGAACTTCGTCTTAGTATGGTCTGGTGAATAATATTCTCCAACTGGAGTCCTCAACGCTTGTTCACTCTGTTGGGACCTCCTCCGCTTGGTTGGCGGCTTCCCAGCAAGGTAGTTAGTCTGCCGCACCTCCACTAGGCCCTGCTCACGCTTGAGGGCTAGGAGGAACTTCCATATGGTGGGGTGATGGCAGCCGATAGTGGCATTGAAGCTGCGGTGCCATGCCTCTACGGCGTTGGTTGTACGGGGGAGTCCGAAGGGCGTGCTGAAGTGGTAGTTCCACAGGCCAATGGAGAACGTCGCCGCTACATGGTGTCCAGTGGCTAGCGTGCGACCGATATACGTCCTCTCAAAGTAGTCGACTAGCTCGCCTATCTCAGACGTAAGGGGGAAGTCCATTGACACTTGCTCAAACAGATCGGGTACGTCTGCTGGTCGGGCGAATGCAAGGGCTGGTATCTTCCGGATGCGCATGGCCAGCTCTTCGTCATGTGTGTAGTCAGACTGCAGCCCTACAGACTGCACATGGCGCCAGATATTCTGTGTGAGGTGGAAGAAGCAGCACTTAACCACTGTGTTAGGCCAGACATGCTCAAAGCTGTTAATTGCGCCCTTCTCAAAGTCCAGGAGCATCTGTTCAGGCTGGGCGAGGGGACAGAGTATGCGATCTGCTCCCACATCCTACGGTAGGTATCCTCTGTTTTTTGGGCAGCAGCACGAACAGACTCGGCAACAGATGACCAGTCTTCATAGGATCGTCTCCTCCTCGGAGTCCATGCACCACATACACCTGGGCGAAGAGGGCGGGCGCCGTCTTGAAGGTGCCATCAGCTAGCCAGATCTTGTTTTGCTGTAGCATCCCGAGGTTGCGTTGTGTCCCGAAGATGAGGAATCTATGTGCATCGTCTTCCCCAGAGTCATAGAGTAGGAACTGTTCCTCCTTGGCTGTCCGCTGGTATTCTGCAGGTAGAACCAACTCTGATAGGGCGGTTGGCTGCACTGGAGCTGATAATACACTTGCACGCTGACGCTGTATCGTCCGCTTCAGGCTGTCCAGCTTAGGTAGTTTAGCGGCAGTACCCTCTGATGCTGTTAGCATACCCTCACCGATTATCTGGTGTGAGCTATCCTGTGTGTCTCGTGCTTTCCTCTTGATGCCGGCCTTTATCTCACAGCAGGCCATAGCCTGCACATCAGGTGCATGCAGATGCTCATTCGTACGCTTCACTATCTCCATTCCTTTCGTATGAACCCTTGCTCTCTCTTTCCCTCTCTCTTCATGCCAATGTGTTAAATCTCCTCTCTTCTACCTCTCTCCGCATTTCACTAATTCCTGACGGTGCAGCTACCAATTGAAGTGGACAGTGGTCGAGATGTGGTAGCTGCACCCAAGTAGAGCATAGTTTAGTTTTTAGTTTCTATTTGTTTTGTTTAGTTTCCTATTGTTATTAGATAAATGTTTAATTAATCAATTATATTTCTTGTAAGTTACTTATTAATAATACAAGTAGTCATATTTAAACTGGGTAACTAGGATTTATAAGAGCTTTGGTTCAGTAATCTCGACAAAAGCAATGAAATATGAACTTAAAACATTTCTAATTGGCCATCTCTACATTGGTTTAGTCAGGCCTGGTTTCCCCTAATAGCGTGATCGTAAACCGCAAGCGAAACTCGCTCGTTTATATAAAATATTTCGAACATAAATAAAGCAGACATTACAATACGCAGCTTGGTTGCATCGTATGTGGTGCCGGTGGGCGGTATACATATATAATCAATAAACAATGCTTTTAGTCAAAGGGGCAAAACCAACACAGGGCGTGCTGCACAGCACTTCGATAACCGTACACATCTAGATCTCATTGCGAGTATACATGCCAAATCTGGTCTTAACCCCTCCAAAGTCCAAAGGTGTCAACAAGAAAGTAATTTCAAATGAACACACACACACATATATATATACAGTGGAACATCTGAATTACGGTCACCCTTGGATTCAGGTAAATGGCCATAATTTCGGGGTTATCAATATAATTTGGTACTAATAAATGGCTGGAAGTCGGAATTATGGGGTGTCTGTAATTCTGAAATAAAATAGTGTTAATGTCTATTGGAAATTTGGAATTCAACCGGGACAAATAAGCGGGCTCCGAAAAACAGGTTTTAGCACCCACTGAATCCGCCAGGACGCTAAAATTGTTTGAAACAAATGCAATAATATCTAGCCAACTGCTCTTGACGCTATACCAGTTTGTAATACCTACTACATAATATTATATATGTCATCCTCTAATAATATACTATGTCTATTTTCGACCACAATCTAAATGAATCTATATGAGCTACTTAGTTAATCTTTTTAGCAAATTCTACACAGCAACTGGTAAACCAATTTTACTTAAGATAGAATTAGCCAAACGAATTCAGACAAGAAATTAGTTCAATTATTTAGCCATTTAAAACCTGTTAAATTATTAACAAACATTGACCAATCAAAAGTGGAGCGAAATGTCGTGGAACGTTTTGTCGTGGAACATTTTGTCGCTGGAACATTTTGTCTGGAACATTTTGTCGTGGAACATTTTGTCGTGGAACGTTTTGTCGGACTTCCTTGGAACTCTGTTCAAAAATGATTGTTTGCGAGTTTGTGAAGCAAGCATTGTAGAAGACATAATATATTATTTCCCAAGTCCTAACGACATATTTCTGTTGACAGATAATACTTTTCACAACTTCCAATTAAATAATGATAGGTGGCTATGTTGTTCTTGTTCTTCAAAGTGCAAACAACATTCTAGACTCCATAATATTCTCGAAAAAACTGGATCAAATAACAGAAAAGTTTGAATATAACGCGATATCAACAAGAGCAATACTATTCAATCTACAGGGTGTAACAAAAGTGTTGTCCCCTTCGATTGCCAGAAGCATCTATGAGAAATAACTACACAATGTCAACTTTCATTTGTGTATATAATCACCTCCCATTTCCAAAACAACTTTACTCTGTTTGGCAGGCTGGCTACTAAAGTTTCCAAATTATCGGAGTAATGGCTTGCCATGCTAATTTTCACGGTTTCAATTAACTGATTTCGATTTGTCATCTGACCCTTCTCATTAACTCTCTCTTTCAATATAGCCCAAGGTTTTCAATTGGGTTCAGGTCGCGTGAATTCCCTGGCCAGTCACCTTTCTCCCAAAACCCGTTTAGACTATCTCAGCACCACTTCTGAGTCATTTTGGTCGTGTGGGCAGGAGCATCATCTTGCATAAAGATGAAATCGGACATGTTTCCCAACATTGGCCGCTCTGAAATAAGTCCCATATTTCTGCATGGTTGATGGCACCTCTACAAGTCTTGACTAATATTTCATCCCTGTAATATAGCGAGTTTGCAGTATGTCCTTGTGGAATTATATGGAGCTCAGATAGTGCTTGATGCGACATAAGTCCCCAGACATGAATTTTTTGAGGAAATTTCACCGACAAAAAGCGAGGAACATCTTTAGTTGTTTCAGCCCAAACACGATCATTATGCCGATTGAGTGTTGCATACAGTCCAAAGGGAGACTCATCAGACCAAAGAACTTTTTCCAATCTTCCACGCCCCAATTTTGATGTTTCTTGGCAAAATTCAGTCTGTCCTGGATGTTTTGACCGATAGACGGGGTCTTTTGCCCTTTGAAAGCTGATGCACCAATTGAATTGGTCAAATAGCGATAAACTGTCATGTGAGAGACAGGGTCGTTACTTGAATACAATCTCTTTGCGATCTTGCGAGTTGATTGCCTTCTTTTAGTCAAAGTTCTGGAGATAATGATTGTATTGACCCGATCCAAAATCGGCGGTCTGCCAGAACGGGTCTTGGTTTTCAGGCTCATTCCTTTTTTTATACACACTCCACCACCTCTTGACAGATCTCACTGAAATGTCTAGTTCGAGAGCTACGTTTTGCTGTGAAAGACCACTCCTCAACATACCTACTGCTTGAGAACGAACCTCTAACCCGTGGTCGCGGACATCCATTCCGAACAGGGAAAAATATTTTACGAAATCCAAGTAAAAAGAAAGAGGTAAAAATAATATTGATCAAACTGCGATAGAAATAGTCAAAAACTATTATGGTATTAGCTAGAAAAGGGTAAGTCAAATGCAATAGTCAAGGTTCAGTTTTTATATACTCAATCAATGACAAAAAAGAAAGGGGACAACACTTTTGTTACACCCTGTAGATGAAAGCCAAATAGCAAATTACAACTACCAGCTCTGCCATGGCATCAATTACCTTTAAATATGTATCCTGAAAAGGAATTATGTGACCATAGTTTCAAATTCAATGAAGAGGAGAAGGTTAAACTAGAGAAGGTTGGAATAGTTTCTATTTAGAAAATGATTGTAATGAATTCAAAGATTCCAAAGGTATATATTTATCATCAATGAACCATTCGCTAGGTTGCAATTATAATTTAGTATGGTGGGTTATCCTACGTATTTAGCCGTTGAAAACAAGTCTTTGCAATTATAAAGGAATTTCACTAAATATTTGGTCTACATATAAGATTGCTGAATAGGAGCAAGGGCGACTTTCAGCTCATGATCAGCATTATTCCCACATATAAAGGCCAATTGGACAGGTAATTCACCAGATATACTCCCAGTAGATAGCGAATCATATAAAGTTACATGCCCTTCAACATCAATACTGGAGCAAACGCAGAGAAGTGCGCCATCGTGATGCAGCTGTATACTAGGATGAGAAGCTTTGGCGAATTGACGATTCTAAGCATTAATTGAATATCAAATATTGATTTACAATTCAAAAATTTTAACTGAGAAACTCACTTCGGAGAGAATAGTATCCTGAAGTCCCTGTAAATGAGGAAAATTCTTCTTCAGTAATGTCTACAAATACATGTATGGTATGAGAACATTCCTAACAAAACGGATTGAATTTCAATGTATGATAAACTTACACAGAATGCATTAACGGTGGTGCCTGTTAGAAAGGTATTACGACTTGACAATTCTGAAATTGACAAGTTTTTCTCATTTAAACTAAAAGGAGGAGTGATTATTTGAATAGGATCCAGTTGCTTAACTCCGAGTAATGTCACCAGACTGGATGTTGGGGAGGTGTTTGAGGATCTGAATTAGGTGTGTTCGAAGCGATAACGGGTTGCTGAAAAAGCTCATCGAAGGAATCATCACTAGTATCTATATCAGATTCTTGGTGTATTACATCTCCAGCGAAATCAAGAAGAGATCTAGATCGGTCACGGTAGATATCATGTCGCTATGCTTGAGAAGAGCTTGGAGACTTCTGAGATTCAGGGTAAACTGAAACTCGCGCTTTCATAGAGTAATCCTTATATGACTGTATTATCATACGCAGATGAATCTTACATGCGCTTTTATGATTTCGAAAGGGACTCTTTCGGGCCAAAAAGGCGGTTTGAGAGAAGGATCATTCCCAAAACATACCTTTTCCCTAAAATACAGAGATATATACTCAGTGACCCATATAATTATATGTATTCACACCGTTGACTTACCAGTTGACACTTTATAATCGAGAAACAAGTCTTCGCAGTCCCTGTACATTATAACCAGATATATCCCTATCTAATAGCTTGAGGATTTCGTGATCACGCACAGGATTTGATGTTGCTAACGTACTTGTAGATATTTGGTAGTCATTAGAGTTCTTGATATTTCATCGCTATTCCCAGTGATATAGGTTCGAAATTTTTCTGGACCCAAAGAGTCAAGCTTTCCATGCCATGAAAATACAGCTCGGGCATACTCACCTGTAACTGAACGAAACTCAGCCAATATGTCTGTTAGTACCATTATTAAATTAGTCTTTGTTAATTTGGGTATCTTTGGCATTTTGGCTAATCAAGGGTACAGAATGGGAAATCAAGAGGAAACATTCATTGAGTTGAGTATAAAGTTAATTGAGAAACATATTTAGGGATTTTGCTAACAAAGAAAGTAGAAATAAGTGACAAAACTCAAAAATAAATATTAGTACCTGGGGATTTAATTACACTATAATAGGATGTAATTTGAGAGTCTACTATTTTCCAAAATTC
Organism: Oopsacas minuta; assembly: GCA_024704765.1. Classification (NCBI taxonomy): domain Eukaryota; kingdom Metazoa; phylum Porifera; class Hexactinellida; order Lyssacinosida; family Leucopsacidae; genus Oopsacas; species Oopsacas minuta. The sequence goes on along the minus strand of JAKMXF010000327.1, from coordinate 317,991 downwards.
CAATTATATATTAATGCAGCGCATGCGCTGCTCATTTTAAATATATGCTCAAACATAATGCAGTAGAGAACCATACAAATGTTTTCAGTCACTTTCCAATTTCCCACACAGGAATTGTGATAGTTAGCTATACAAAGGTTTGAACTCAATATAAACTCTTTGAAGATATTCACCTTGATACCGAACTATACAAAGGATATTCACTGCAAATTCCACTTCACATGAATTGTGATAGTGAACTATGCAAATGTTTTTACTCAGTATCTTCTGTCAGCAGATATTCACTGTGATGCTGGACTCTTGAAAGATTTTTCACTCATTTGAAATGTCGCTTCACAGGAATTCTGATGACGAACTATACCCAGAGTTGCCAGTCAATATCAAATGTGCGTTCATACATCATGCAATTCTGAACCATTCTAAGGTTTTCATTCAATTATAATGCCGCGTCAACTACTAGTTACTCATTAAAGTTTTCCTCATATTATAGATAGAACCGCCAAATTCTTGTAATCGAAATTATACCATTGGCAAACCTGATGGATCCAATTGAATACGATGCAATAGAAACTTTTCTCATGTTCGAGTCGTACCCCTTGGGCTCAAACAAGAATGCAAAAAGGGTATTACGGAAGATATCCTCTAGTTTCTCCACAAAATCAGATCAGTTGGTTAAACTATCTGGAAGTACTTTTTTGCTTATCGTTTGAACTAATCAAGTACATAATATTTTAGAAGAAATTTCATGACAAGGTAGGCCACCAGTGTTCAAGATATTCATATAGCATTGCAAGTGAGGGATATTTTTGCCCGAAAATGTATTCAGGTATATATGCATATGTAAAGAATTGTGCATCGTGTCAAAAGAACCAACCTAGTTTAAAAGCACCGACTATGCCTTTGCAACCCCTCCAGTGATAACAAAGGTATTGTTTAGAGCTGGTATGGAATTAACTGGACCACTGATCGAATCACAAGGATACTTATATATACTGACTTTTATAGACCATTTCACTAAATGGATCGAAACCCGTCCCCTAAAATCCAAAAACGCGATAGATGTAGCTACAGGTATATTTTCGATATATTGTCGACAAGCTGCCCCAGTCCAAATGATAAGTGATGACGGAACAGAATTTACGAACTATATTTCCAAAGCCCTCCAAGAAATACACGGTTGTAAGTTAATATTTTCTGCTCCATACCACCTCAAACGAATGGTCTAGTCGAATCTACCCACAAAGCTATAAAAGGTTCTTTAATAAGATTAATGACTGATAAGCGGGATGATTGGTCATATTATTTGGAAGAGGTCATATATTCTATAAATAATCGTCCGCGGGGAACAACTCAATACTCAGCTTTTGAATTAGTGCATGGCTGCCGGAAACCACGCCTTCCAATTGAAGCTGAAAGTCTATCTTTTCTCCATCCTGATGTCAATTTTGGGAACACAGATGAAAATTACAACAATAACGATCCTGATGATCTAGTACAAGCAATGAAAAGGCATCAACAAGAATCATTCTCGCATGCTGGTGAAAACCTTTTAAATTCGAAGAAAAGAATGAAAGGACAATACGACAAAAAGGTTAATCCTATCACTACACAATTTGCAGTCGATGACGATGTACTGATAAAGAACATGTACAGAAAGAAAAGCAAAAGAGGAAAGTTACAGGATAGATGGATTGGCCTATATCCAATCAAGGAAATTTCTAGACGTACAGTGCAAGTTGGCAAAGACAAAACTTTAATCCGTGTGAAGAAAGCTAAGGCTAAACTCTGGAGATGTGCCCCTAATTATGATAACACATCCCCAAGCAAAAGTATCAGAAAAGTGCTCGAAAATAGCGTCTTATCGTCCAAGAAGGATGACTCGCCCACATCCATAGCGTCTGAAGTATCAGGAATAGTTGGACCTACATCACAGGAACAAGAGAATAACACACAGCGACAAGAGGTTATTCATCGACCCTTGGTGATGAAGGAAGACGTAATTAAATCAATTCAAAAACATACTCCACTCTCTCCATTGCATAATGATCTCCTCAAGAGGTGTCATATGCCCAACAATGAATTATTCGATTGGAGAATGTGACACTATTCTTCTACCTACGAAGGAGAAACTGCTATCACTGATTATGACATTAATTTAGAAGTTTCTGAAATTTTGAACAAGTGGTATCTGGAAAGTCATGATATAAAGATACCTTTTTACCAATATACCAAAGAAGAGTTCGATTTTTCATCATCTGGGAGAGAAAAAGTACCGATTACACTACTAAAATCCTGTTACCTGTAATCCAACAACTTTGAGTAAATCTTGTCAATATGAAACCCTAGATGCAAGGATGCAAGGAATTGATTATACTTCAGGATCCCTGGAAGAGTGTTGTGCTGCTTGGGGAGGGGAATACAATTGAATTAGATTTATGAACACTTGTCCAGTTGATAATTTTATCACATTGATCAGTCTGCATTTCAAAAGCTCCTGTGATCAGTCAAGTTAACTTCTAGGATCTCACCGAAAATTGAAATGGTTTATCAGATGGTGAATACAAAAAACTTCAGCAAGCTAATATACTGGTTCGCTATCAAGCTTGGTTTACAACTTATCGATTCTTAATACGACTTTATGGGATTCGAAGGAAATGTGGTTAGATTATTGGATCATATTCATTTGTCTCCTAATCTATATGCGTTGAATTCCAGTGTTGGAGCTGTTGTTGCATAACAGAAAAACGTCTTAATCTGTTCTCTATATATACGTTTCAGCAAAATTGTCAAACCATAAATTGATCATTAGATTAACTGAAGTTACCAGTGCCTCAAGTGCAGGGATACACATGCTAATATTGAGAAATCTTCTACACAATTTCTAAAAATTCCACCAATTATAATCCTCGAAGTTGGTCATATTCAATCAGAGAATACCATGCGTCACAATAAAATTTAGGATAATCTAAGCATCAATCACATGAATACAATACTACAGTATAGTCTATTCGGTTATACTAGCCATGCTGGCTGACATTTTTTCATGAGGACAAAGATACAGGGCTGCTGGTATATAGATAATGGATTAGAAAATCCAGAGCTGACACAAAAGGAAGCTGACAGGTCGATACAGTTGGGACAAATCAACTGTATCTTCTACATATTGACCGATGTCACACCGAATGATCATGAACTTACTAAATATATGTATCCTCTCTATGTTAACATTTAGCTTGGCAGATTGACATTACAGTTCCAGAGCAACCATATGATATCTAAGGACCAAAAGTAATAATCAATTATTCATTGTTAGGAAGAATTATTAAAAGTGAAGTGTAGCAAACGATTATTTATGTATTGCAATTAACTAAGGAGCAACAAAATTCTGCAAGGGAAATAGCATTTCCAATTTCAAATGTTAGCCAAAATTCAATGGAATATTGATGTATAGAAAGAGTTTTCAGTCAATTTCAAATGTCTGCGAGTATTCACTGCAATACTAAACTATACACAAAGATTTCACTCAATTTCAAACGTCAGCTCATAGGAATTGTAATCCTGAACTACACAAAGACTTGCAAGTCAATTTCAAATATCGCTTCACAGGAATTATGATATTGAAATATGGTTAGAGTTGTCGAGCAGTTCCATATGTCAGCAGATATTCACTGCATTGCTGAAGAATACAAAACACAGTGTGGCAAAATGGCCATAATTGGAGATATATATAAATGAATCTGTAGTATCATCACAATTATACTTACCTATACTAAATCGACACTGTAGATTTCAAAAATATTAATGGCACGAGTAGCACTTTTAGTAGCACAACTATAAACCTAGTTATGACGTAATTACTGACATTTTCTAATTTTTAACGCTTGTGGTTCAATAGTGAGGATATTATGAAAGCTGATAATAAATTCATGTCATGGTCTCTAGTCTGCTATTTGATAACGTATAGTTTAAAGACCCTTGATTATGTGTGACTATTGGATATATATACAGTGCAGGTCAAAAAGAATTGCTCAGAATAAATTTACCCCAAATTCTTATCTCTATGGCTGATTTTAACAATAATGCTTTATTAAAATCAAGTAAAGTGTCGTTAGTATTTAGTAGAACCTCCTCTTGCTTGAAATACGGCTTTGCATCTTTGCGGTATACTGTCAATTAGAGTATGAAGCCTGTTAATGTCGATGTTATCCCAAGTGCTTAATATGGCATTCCACAACTCTGAGTGGTTGGATGGGCTTTTCTCTTGAATTCTGAGGGAAATGTGATCCCAAGATTTTCAATCGGATTTAGATCAGGTGACTGAGCAGGCCAATTCACAACCTCTATTTTTGCTCAGCAAACCATTGCTTAGTAGCCTTTGACCTATGGCATGGGGCGTTGTCTTGCTGACAGGTCCATCCAGAATGTAGAGAATGCAAATCAACGCTTGGGGTTAGTGCATTTTCCAATATATCAACGTAGGAATTTGTCTTGAGGTTCCCAGATACTTTCCACAAGAGTCCTACGCCACTCCATCAAAAGCATCCCCAAACCAGTATGCCACCCCCACCATACTTGCAAGTTTTTTGATGACACCTCTCTGAGAACCCTCCCCTTTCATCCTCCTGACGTAGGCTCTCTCGTCATTAGTATACAGAAGGAACCTAGACTCGTTACTGAACATAACTCTTGCCCATTCTTCAGTATTCCAATTCTTGTGCGATCTTGCGAAGGAAAGTCGGTCTCTTTTGTGCTTGGTAGTAAGGTGGGGCTTCCTTCGCGGTTTCTGTCCGAACAGTCGAGCCCCTCATAAACTTCTCTAGACTGTTGAAGTGGAAAGTTTTATCGAATATTTTGATAATACTTCAGCTTTGATCTGAGTAGCAGTCTTAAATCGATCCTTTTTGCATTTTCTGACCAATAAATTGTCATGCCTTTGGTTGTGACACGAGGCTTACCCGGAATAGCGAGGTCTCTTACCAGCCAGTTAGCCTGTGTTTCTTAAGGATCTCGGATACACCCAACCATTTTAACTACCTCCCTCTGAGTATGACCACTTTCTGAAAGTAGTATCAGGTTGGCTCGATTTTAAATGGAAATTCGAGCTTTTGAAGGCATTGAAAATTCGATAAAAACGAATAAATTGGATAAAATGAAAACAAAATAAAATCGGTAACTTGTGCAAATATAATGAGTGGATTAGCTGTGTTGGTGTGTTACGTGTCAAATACATATGGCTGAATATGGTTTCGCAAGAATTCAACTATCTGGTCAGTGTATACAATTTGGCATTTACTATACTGTATACATTCATTTTGAGCAATTCTTTTTGACCGGTACTGTAGTATAACCATCATAGCACACTTTTCGACAATAATGCACATGAATAATACTGAGAAAATGGGATATAGTAACCGTTTTGGTCATTTGTGACAAATCGAAAAATCGAGAGGGATATGTTCTACAGACGTCCGATCTCCACAGATAAGCGGACATATCTTAGAAATGTTTTTTTAGACGTTCGTAATGTTTTGAGAAATTGTCGCAAAAATATAGAATAGCGGTATTATAAATACTCACAAGCCAGATATTGAACCTAGTTCACATTCGGAGATTTGTAGCCAAAGTAATAGGGATAAAAACAGGTCAGAATTTAAATTTGAAAATAAATTCCCAGACGTCACCGAGGTCAGTAAATAGCAATTTCTTACTCATCAAACATTGTATTACATAATCCATACGCTCTTTTGCGTTGATAATTTTTTCGTAAACAATTTACACCGGTTGCATACAAAATACATTACATCCTCGCTAATCTGAACAGGTATATTCTAATTCCAAAATTATTCTTTCCAATTCTGATTTTGTTCGGAATTGAAATACTATAGAATCTGGGCGGATATTAATCGAATGTTGTGTGCAAACGGTTAAAAGGCTGCCAACCTGCGCTCGCGAAATTCAAATTACATCTTAGCTAACTTAGCCACCACCTTGCATAACTAAGCTAAAATACTCGATATTTTTGGTGACTATAGCCATCAAACCAATGGATTTATCGGGAATATTGCCACAATGTGTAATATTGTATTATGGATTTGTCCACAGTTGAATCAACAATACTTATTTATATTGATAATTTTTTTATACAGGTTTCATACCATTTAGGCACTGTTCTGATTGGCGAGGTTCGGATTAGCCAGGGTCACTGTAGTTACATATAGGTGTCATGTCATTGATTACTTCAGAATCTAGTATTAATACCATAGAACAATCTTGCAAACGCCAAGCCCTCTGTTTATCATCAAGAAGATGTACATATTGATCAAGTATTGGAATAGTTAGCTCTTCTTGTGAAAAGATTTCAGTGGATGCTTCTTTCTGGGATGGTCCAAAATAGGGTACAATTACACTAATGTACCTCTTTTTATTGGTAAGAGATATCAAATCACTGCTAATAGATTTGAATAGAGTATGTTCAGAGAAGAATATTAACCGAAAGAAATTCAAAATCGGATGAATACTGACAAAGTTGGAACATTTTTGGCTACTAAGCCAAATCCTATGGAGAAAATTGTATTATCGAATTGACCCAAATAATACTAATAGAATTGCTTGCATTAGACTATGCAATACAATTGGATGTGCATATTGCATATTGAGGTTAACGAGTACGAGATTTTGAGCTCAGCTTAACTACGACTGTAACAATGTAACAAAAGGAATGCGAAACCACAGAAATATACTTCTGTAGCTAGTTACATACAATATATACAGGGTGACAAATAAGTTCTGTCCCATTGAAAATTTATTATAACTAAGCTATGAACTAAGATATTGACTTGAAATTATGCTATAACTTAGCAAACTAAATATAGATTCATAATATATTCACTTGTTCGATATAGCCCCCTTTCTTTTTGATGACAGCTCTTAGCCGCTTGGGGACGGACTCGACAGCGGCACGCAACTTTTCCTGCGGGATTTTTGCCCATTCTCGGGGTAAAGACGTTTTTAGAGACTTGATACTCTTATGGGAAGTAGTGCACGCATTTGTCTCCAATATCGACCACAACGAGAAGTCCATCGGGTTGAGATCTGGGCTGGAAGGAGGCCATTCCTCCTTGGAGATGAAGTCTGGGATATTGTTTCGTAACCACTGTTGGTTGACTTTCGCTGTGTGGGTTGGCGCACCGTCTTGCTGGAATAAAAATGGACGATTATTGAACATGGTCTTACCAAGGCCTCTCACTATTGGGTCTAAAACGAGCTCCTGATATTTAACAGCCTTTATTTTTACGCCCGGTGGGATGAAAACCAGTGGGGTACGGCCTTTTGCGGACACCCCCGCCCAAACCATCACTGACTGAGGATGCTGAACTCTTTGGACGCATCGATACTCTTGTGGTATAGAAGATGGAGAAGAGACAATACTCGATCGTTTTGACGATTGTACGCCTGCTCGACCCTGAATGATTTCTCATCCGAGAATAAAATTTCATCAAGGCCAAAACTTGCGAGCCGGGCGAGTAAGGCCTTGCTCCTGGCTAGTCTCTTTTCTTTAATCTGTGGCGAAATAAAGTGAACCTTCCTCTTTTTGTAAGGAAATAGGCCCATATCGCTCTTCACAATTGTTCGGACCGATTCTCTTGATATTTTGAGTTCTAGCGCCATTTTTCGCATCGAACGTTGTGGATTCCGCTGAATCCGACTACGGATAACCTTTCTCTTCTGGGTAGTGGTCGCAGATGTTTGACGTCCACTTCTCTGCCTGTCTGAGGTACTACCAGTGTCCTTATATCTTTTAATAGTACGATATATCAATTTCCTGCGCGACATGGGGAAATTGAGAATCTTCAATATTTCGCTTTGGCTTTTCCCTTGCAAATATAATTTAACAATAGCCACCCTATTCTTCTCCATTTTGCCTAGAATCTTTTAGCTTGTTCAGAATGTACAGATTACCATTGAATACTTTAAATATATACATTGTTACTTATCTTACACTATAACTGTTTAATCTGGTTCTTTAATAAGGAACTACACTACATCAAACATATGGGACAGAACTTATTTGTCACCCTGTACACATAAGAATTTATAACAAATCTACACAGTAAACAAGGAATTACATGCATTATAATAATATCTAAATTGAGATACTATACTACAGGATACTGTGACCTAATTTCTGAAATGATGTTCTTGAAACTGTTGAACAATTTTTCTTCCTCCAGCAATGTTCTGCCAGATAAGTATCGAGGAGTTCCGGATTAGTTGTCATCGAATTTCTGCTTCTTTTTTTAAATGTCCCTAAGCCGATTCAATGGTTTGCGTATGCGTGCCTGTTGTTGGGTCCACAAAATTTTCGCTATGATTAAATGTATAATGAGGAAATGTTCCGGGGTGTATTTGATTATAGGAAGCCCATTTGTCAGACATTATGATACTTCGTACTTCCTGGGCGAATAAAGTCGTTAACCAATGGAATAAGCGTAGAAGCCGATCTTTCTGCAACTGGTATCATAAACATGTCACTAGTTCCCCTACAAACTCCACCAAACACCCATTGGCCAGATAATAACCTACCACGACTGTATTTATGATTACCAAATTTGCTTTCATCAATTTCCACAATTTCTCCTGGTCCTCCTATAGGCTCGGGGTACGATAAATACCTTGTTACACAAAGGTCACGCATATAGTTTTTCCAACCTGTAATCGTGGACCTTGACCATCCTAAATTTTCTTCAAAAGTTTCTGTGGTCTGATAATCCTTTGACCAGAGAAAGATAAACTCAATGAGCTCTATGAGTTTTTGGTTAGAGGACTCAAAGAAAGGACCTACCCTAAGTGACGCTACCTTTCTACATGCTTTCTCCATGCACCTCCAACCTAGCTCTTCAGCAGCATGGGAAAATTTCCCTATCTTCATTAATCTTCCGCATTTACATACTATTCCCCTTGCCATAAGGCCATTTTCTTGCAACCATCTGATGACTGCATCCTGGTCAGTAACTATGCTTTGGTAAAATCTTTTCAACGGAACAACACCAATATCTGGAAAAATAATTGGCATTAACATCGGGGTAAATGTTAGTGAAGCAGCAGCCATGGATTTGTGTTTGAATGAATTCTAAAGTGATAAATGGAAAATAGTACATTTATGTTGACTAATGCAAAATGTAATATGATAAGGTTAGCTTGCCACAGAAGTATATCTTCTGTGGTTTTGCATTCCTTTTGTTACATTGTTAGTTAAGCTGAGCTCAAAATCTCGTACTCGTTAACCTCAATATGCAATATGCACATCCAATTGTATTGCATAGTCTAATGCAAGCAATTCTATTAGTATTATTTGGGTCAATTCGATAATACAATTTTCTCCATAGGATTTGGCTTAGTAGCCAAAAATGTTCCAACTTTGTCAGTATTCATCCGATTTTGAATTTCTTTCGGTTAATATTCTTCTCTGAACATACTCTATTCAAATCTATTAGCAGTGATTTGATATCTCTTACCAATAAAAAGAGGTACATTAGTGTAATTGTACCCAAAATAGTATATTAGGTAATGTCGTGTTAAATAGCATAGCATTCCATGGAAATGTGCCTTTTGAATACGTAACTTACTTGATACAATCTCAAACTGCTCTTCTGATATTGTGATGTCTACTGGCGAAAGATTTGTATTCGAATTTTCAATTCTTTCAATTTTGAGTGTTGTAGAGTAATGTCAAAATTACTCCTTAACTTTTCTTCGTTCCTCGGATGTGGGTTTTAATTTCAGAAGTTGAGGTAGAGATATTTTTGACCATGTTTATATAGGTGAGGAAGATAGAACTGATTATTCCTTGCTATATCACAGTCGGAGACTCAGATCAGAGTACTTATACTATATCAGAAACGTGCAATTCGTGATATTTCAATTCCTGACCTACATTCACTATATATATATATATGTGTACAACTTGTTAAATATATATTATTGCGTTGTTCCTATACCGTTGATGATTATGCAACTCCTATAGATAAATGAATAGTTCATGGGTTTCTATTGTGGCAGAAACCCCTGTTTATTAGTTCACTGACATCCGCACTGTACCTAATGGACATATGCATAGTACATTTAATACCTGAAGATTTTGAAGAACCCTAATTAGGCTGAACATATAATAGCTTGTATAAATTCCAGCTGAGGTCTCAAGGCTCATTGGTGGTCCGCTACCAGTCCATCAGTGAAGGGAAGTTGTTAATTTGAAGCAACTATCGTGCATATATTACAACAAGAATGTATGAATAGGCATGATTTAGTTCTAGTGCTTAAACGTAAATACTTATAGTGTAATTTTTCTATCCAGTTCTCTATTATTTAAGCAATTTCTCGATGGCTTCTCTATTAACCAATTTTCAAAATTTTCTTTGATTTTTACCGAGATTTTTCATTTCTTTTATCTTATATTTATATGACCCAATATTTGGAAGTAGTAATGTATATTTCTTATTAGATAGTGGACTGAATCAATCAATATGCTTTCTAACCACAATACTAGTTCGGGGGCCCATTGGGCTATATTTGTGATCTCTACACCCGCTTAAATTCTATTTCTCGGGCCAAGTTTTCCCAAAATGGCCTTCCCTCTAAGTTAATCTCAATACTTCCATTGGATAGGAAGTTCTTGATATCTGATTGCTGTTTGATATATTCGATGACATTGTATTGTGTGAAATCTACACCTTTTACAATAATAGTATACTATTCTAATCATATTATATCATCGAATAAATTCCTACCTATACCTGGGGGTTTCAAGGTTTGCACAGACATTGTTTAACTATTTAATTGGCTGTATCCACTATAGGAACAATAGATGTATCCTGAATGACTTGAGAGGGCTTTTTGCTGATATACGCACTATTTCATTAGATATCATAAATTGTCTTAACTGGTAACATTCTACTTATAGCCACAACTCTATGTGACGAACACATAACTAGCTTTTCACTTGAAAAGCCAAATTCGCGTAAAATCTACACCATTTAAGAGATATCGCATCAGTGCCAAAAACCATAGTAAAATGTTGCTACGTATAATTGTCTCAAAAGTAACTCTAGGTGGAAGTCTGTAAAATGCCATGAGTTCTCTCGATATTGGACACGTAAAATGTCCACAAGAGTATCTCCAGGTATTTCACCAATTATTTTAAAGTGTGCACAACCAATTGTGACGTACCCATCATTGATCAAATTTTGTTCCCAGGGGTCCCAGGTGAAACTCTGCTTCTGTCACCATATATATTTTCTAACAATGTCTTTCCAATACTAGAATGTATCGCAATCAGTATGATTATGATGTTTCTATATGGAGCCCACAGGGGCGACTTCATCAAGTTGAATATGCTATGGAAGCAGTGAAACAGGGTTCAGCTACAATTGGAATAAAGTCTAAAGAATTTGCAGTATTAGTTGCTCTCAAACGAGCATCCTCTGAACTCTCTTCCTATCAGAAAAAGATATATCCAATAGACAATCATATATCTGTTTCAATTGCTGGTTTGACTGCCGATGGTCGGATGCTGACCAAGTTTATGCGTACTGAATGTATGAATCAGCGGTATGCACATGACCAAGAAATGCCTCTATCTCGATTAATGGCTCGAGTCAGTTCTAGAATGCACAGATGCACTATATTCTATGGCCGAAGGCCTTATGGTGTTGGAATGCTTGTTGCTGGTTATGACTCTCTAGGCCCACATATTTATCATTTATGCCCGTCGGCCAACTACTACGATTGTTGTGCTATGGCTATTGGTGCTCGTTCTCAATCTGCTAAGACTTATCTTGAAAGAGAGATTTCCAATATTTCCAATTGCTCTAGCTTAGAGGAATTAATGCGACATGCTTTGCTTGCTCTTAGAGAATGTCTGCCATCAGATGTAGAATTAAATGAGAAGAATGTATCTATATCGTATGTTGGTAAGGACTGTTGCGATCATGTATTATGCGATGGAGATGCAGTTTCCCCCTATTTATCTCTTGTCTTAGATGACCAAATGGACCAGGAAGATGTAGAGTTATTACCTCAACATGTTGATTGATGGTAGACGAGATATTACTTGATCTTTCATTTGTCCTGACGTTGTAGTCATTTTAGTATATATTCCATAATAGATTCCATTTATTAGTAATTAAGTTTTGTTCTAGAATGACAATTTTCTTTATTCTGATGCTATCATGCGCCGCAAAAACCTTTGACTTATCCAAAGTCTATGATCTATTTTCGCAGTCAAATTACTTTATTCGTCAAATCACATATGTAGATTACCTAATAATCTTCAGTGGTGTTGCGTATAAGATGTAATTGTGCAAAGCCATATGAAAAAGGAGCAACCCTATTTTTGTGGAGAGAGTGAGTGATAGACCGCATGCCAGGCCCAAGTTTTCTCACTTCGGCTCTATTCTTTAGGGTCCGAATATACTGGCCATTAAATATTGAAATAATTTTATCTCTTTCCTAATATTTAGTTAAATCATTATTTAAATTTGTATTTCATCACAAGTTATGAGTCTACACGGATTAGCGCTTTTGCAAGACCTCTAGTGGGTATGAATTATTAGGGGTTATTTTGTTTGACCTTGGTTTTCTTGATATGTTTGACGTTGTACTTTCCTTTTTAGGGGTTGCATTGCACCAAAAGTGGTAGCTGGTACAAGTTCTACAGTGAATGACAATACAATCTTGGCGACTTTGGGTGGCCGCAATCCACCATTATGACTGCTACCGTGGCTTCACCCCAAGGATAATGTTGTTACTAGAGTGTATTAGTGTAAAAGTCTGGCATACCTTTTTAAAGTAATATTCGGATAAGTTATTTAGATTTTAACCTACTAAATATAATGCTGCTCACTGGAAATTTCCACGAGCCAGGGATAAAATGGATTGGATATATTTTAAGAGAAATTCTATAATCGTCGATAATAAGAAAGTGAAAGAACTGGTTCATTTTTACCCGAATACATGCATTATTCATATGTATCAGTTCATAATAACCCAATTAGTGAAAATGTTAGATCTGGGGCCTCATTCACTAAACAACTTAACTTAAGATTGCTTAACTTTAAGCAAAAACTAAGTATTTGCTTAAACTTACCCAAATATTACCAAAAAACTTAAGTCATGTCTATGATTGACTTAACTTTGATTGTCTATTAAACTATTACAATTTTTTTATACTAGTTATTATAACAAGTGTAGTTTCATTTGAATATAATATAGAATAACAGTTGCAGACATGGGGGAACGCCGTTGCCTTACTTTCTAACTTAGCAATACACAAATATAAATTATGCAAAAAAACTAAAATTATCAAAATTGTGGATTATGGTAGATTACCAGGGGGGAAATTCGTTGGAAATCTGCTTGGAGCAACGAATGGAAACGATTGTTGTGCCAGGAGATTTATTATTGTTGTTTGATTTTGTACCACTTCAGACAGTAACTGGAGTACGTTCCCAATTGATAGCAAATTCTCTTTGATCTCTCTCAAAAGTTCTAACTTCTCATCCTCTTTTGTATCATCGTCAATGGACGTTGCCAACTGTGAATGTTTTCTTTCCCTACTAACTGCAGGTGCTTTACCATCAAATGGGAATGAAGGACTTATTGGATTTGGTCTGCTAATAGTTGGGGACTTTGTGGCTAAGGAGAGACGTCTATTCCACAACTAATTCCCTCGAAGCATTCTGTACCCCTTTTGCTATGATCTTTTCCTCCAATGGGGTTAACTCTGCATCAGCTGGTCCACCCCCAGTTTTTCTGATAGATTGTATTTTATTAGCAATTAGAGGTTTGTGCTTGCATAAAAGGTAAGACCACTTCTTTGTGGCATCTCTAGACCTATGCACACCGTGTTGACTTGTTAAACCACTCGCAATTTGATCCCAAAGTGAAGATTTTTCTTCGAATGTTAGCGATGCACTAAAGCTACCAAACAGCCTAGATTTATTTTCTTCACTAAGTGAACTAATGTATTGATTTCTTCCTGCGGTAATTTTTCGATCTTGTATTAGTTTTATCTTGTTGAAGGTCCATTTTTCGAATTTATGATATAAACACTAGAAGCGTTTTCGAAGATTTATATAATTTAGAACTACTTAACGTTTCTCAGCTGCTGGATCAATCAATAGTATCTTTCACCACCTTATACTTATTTGTTTAGATTTTAAACAGTTATTATCATATTATTGGGTAATTCACCAACATTCTTCAATATGGCCTTCGGTGTTATATTATTATTACATGTTACCATATTGTTAAATGGATTAGGAAACTATGATGTACTGTATTTACTCGTACGTAAATATTTGCCTACCCCGAAATATTTCCCAACCATCTCTTTCGGTCCTTGACTAACGGTATTTGATAGAGAAATTTCAGGGATATGGTCATAGTGCTATGAAATCTTAGATTAATGGAATTTCCCAAATAGAGATCAATTCGAAATTTGTAGTTGGGAGGGCGAGAAATCGTAGACTAAAAATTGAGGTCAACTACTGTTCGAGTAAATAGATATAGTATTACACATAGGTTACTATACTTAAGTATTAAGCAAATCTTAAGTATTCTATTAAGTTTTGAAAATTTAGGAATATTTAACGGAAACTTAAGTTTTACTTAAGTTGTTTAGTGAATGAGGCCCCTGAATGACATAACCCGTTAGCGTACTTGGCAAATATGTATACAAATATTCTCCAACTTTGAGATAATAGTAAAACGTGAATTATTAATTTAGGATCAAAATGTTGAAAAGCCAAATGATCTAGAACAGGTTCTATCAAGGTTTTCGAATTAAATAATGATTTTGCTAATAAAAAGCTTTATATATATCATAGTGTTTTCCGAGCTTTCACTTGTAAGAATAATTTCAAACACCGACTTCATTTGTTAGAATTTTTGTTGGCTTGTCAGAATATTTTAAAGAGAGAAAAAGGTTTAATTTGTAGTTCTTTGGCTAAATTACCCTTACAAAATATCTGAAAACATAAAGAATACAAAAAGTACCCTCCCGATTCTCAATCCCTGGAGGCTTTTCACTTAAACAATATTCTTCCGTATGAATATTGATTGAACGATATAATTTGACCAGAATGTAATTTCTCCAGATAGTACCTATAGGATAAGAAGCCTTTCCAATAATACATACATACAAAATGAAACACAAAAATTAACAACTGTACAATCAAAACATTCCAGGGGCATTAGTATCTTCCATTCATCTACTTTGGCATCTCATAGGATCTTCATTATATCAGCTGCAGTAATATCGTCAGTGTGTTCGAGTCATCAACTTCAGGCGTTACATCAGTATCTAGAAATGAAACTCTAAGAGGTATCAGGTGAACTATTGAAAATTTTACAGTTTATAGAGTAAAAGAGAGTTCTTAGACCGGGTGATTTTGGTTTTGGGAGGAATAGATTTGATGACTTACGAAGGGAGTAACGGGAGATTTTTGGTTCGGGTAGCAGATGGTGAAATTTGTGGGATGTGGCAGAGAGAATTTTCGGAATAAATTCTCTCTCCGGAGCCTAAGGTAAACCAGGTGGTGTTTATCACATGCCACGTCAAAACACAAGTTGGGTTCAATTATTCTCATGGCTCTCCTTTGGATGACTCTATCATGACCTAATCTGCCATGGTTAGGGATGTATGGCACGCCGGACAGACAAATTCAACAGCTGGCTTGATTACAAACCCATAGAACATGAGCAAGCTACCTCTGTCAAGCCCAGTTCTCCGCAGCTGGTATAGACGTCTAGAGGCTTTCGAACAAACATAGGTGGCATTTTCACTCCAAACGAGTTTTACGCTCAAAATTTTGCCTAACAGCTTAACTCTAGATACTCGTTTTATATCCATCCATAGCCTACTAAATATAAGGCCTAACAGTAACTTCATTTGTTATACCAGGGATAAGTTATTAGCTGATTATATTAACTACCCATTTTCTATTTTTAAAACTTCTGATTATTAATTAACCATACTGTTTAAATTCATTATAATAGTTATATATTCAAATACAAATTTTTTCACTGATATACTCTAGTTACTAGTAATGATATTCCATCACATATCTATGGCATTTTATAATCCATTTCTGCTCACTATTAGCTTGTATATTGTATCTCTGATGCCCAGTTCCTGTTCTGCCCCAGGTTGCACAAGTAATTACTACCCAGATGACAGAGTGCATATATTCAGAATGCCAGAGAATCCACCTGAACTTAAACATACCTGGATACGCGCTCTTCACCGTGAAGATATTGATCGTCTCAAGGTTGTTAATGTATGTATCGAGCATTTCCGTGAAGAAAATGTTGAGTATTTTCATAAGGTTCCCAATGGTGACGGTACTTTCACTAGTGTACCTCGCGATAAACTTCAGCTGAAAGAAGGGGCAATTCCCTGTTTACTTCCTGGTTGCCCCTCTTATTATTCACCAACATCGACAAGCAAACGTACTCGTTTGTCTTATGAATCAAAAGAGAAAGAAATGTTGAATCAAACCATTCAGCTTAGTCTAAATCTGAGAGTGAAGCCAAACACAAATTCTTCATTAGGAATTTACAGGATCTGAAAGCTAAGTTGAATTATATTGTGTTACCAGACAATTGGTTAAGATGGCATACTGACAATTCTAGTACACGGTTTGTTCTTCCTCGTCTTATTGAAAAAACTATTTTAGTAGATTTATATCTAGAAATAAATTCATTTTTATCTGTTTATGGACAAAGCATACCTACTTCTCTTAATTCAATTAATGATATTC
This sequence comes from Oopsacas minuta, assembly GCA_024704765.1. Classification (NCBI taxonomy): domain Eukaryota; kingdom Metazoa; phylum Porifera; class Hexactinellida; order Lyssacinosida; family Leucopsacidae; genus Oopsacas; species Oopsacas minuta. The sequence goes on along the minus strand of JAKMXF010000327.1, from coordinate 301,171 downwards.
GACAAATTGAATCATTATTACATCAAATTTCCTCAAAAATTGTATCTGATGATCATAATAATAAATCACATTCATTTCATATTCCTCGCGCTAAACAACACATAGAGAAGGTTATTGATTTAGCTAGCATAGAGGATAGCTAAAATTATTCTTCCTCAGTTATAGCCAAGCTCCTATTTATCCTCTGTCAATTAGACAATATATTTATTCCAAATAACAGGCGAAGGTACAATATAATTACACAAGTCATGTCAATTAAGACTCATCTCATTTCTCCAGCATGTTATGTTTATCTCCAGGTTTAGAGTGTCTTTCTCTACCGCATGTTCCGACCTTAAATAAATTGTATCCTTCGTTTGGCATTGGAAACTATTTCGCTACCTATCTCTCCCAAGCTACTTCTTCCTTCAGTTCATTGGAGAGAAATGTTATAGTTTAAATGGAAGAAATACACGTTAAATCTGATATTACGTATAAAGGAGGGAAATCTTTGCTCCTAATTTAGACCCAAAGGACCCAACCAGAACTGTGTTTGCGGTAATGGTATCTAGTTTACATAAGAAATGGTCTTGTATTTCACGTTTATTACCATGTGGTTCTATTTCCGCTGAAAAGATATTTCCCATCATCAAAGAGTGTATCATTGATATTGAGAATTGTGGTTTACGTGTACAGGTAATTTCAACTGACAATTATCCTTTGAATGTAAATCTTTTCAAGCTATTTTCTCTGAGTGGCAAATTGGAAACTAGGGTGCCTCACCCATTTGATCCTACTAGATTTCTCTTCCTCACATTCGATTTTGTTCATATTTTAAAAAGTATACGTAATAATTGGTTGAATCAGAAGAATTTTGATAAGACAATGTATTTCCCCAAGTTAGAAGATTTTGAGATTGATAAATGCCAGTACCCCCTTTGTCTCCATTCAGCATCTTTTCCAGATGTTCGCCTTCTATACAGCTCTGAAAGAGGAAGTTTAGCGAAACTGGCTCCTCAGTTAACAGCGAAAGCTTGTTTTCCTTCTAGTATAGAAAGACAGAATGTCAGATTGATTCTGAAGGTTTTAATGATCTAACACTATCCGCTCTTGAGATTCAAAATGAAAAACGTTGTGAAGAATATCGTAATAATACCTCTACGTTTGTTAGAATCCTTACTCTGTAGAAAATATTCAATGTTAGTACACCCTTCAAAGGCATCCGTTTAAATGACAATCTCTCAACACCTTTGATCTCACACGATGAGCGTTTCATATATTTAGCTCGTATAGTATATTGGCTAGATGCTTGGCAGTCCTTACCTGGAAAATCGGGTAAATTGAGTAAGCAAACGTATACTAGTTTGAGACACGCTTGTATTGCTTTAGAACAGAGAACAAACTATCTAACTGAGTCTTGTGGATTTTCTTATGTTTTGTCTGCATTTCTGCCAACAGACCCATTGGAACATCATTTTGGACTCTATCGTATGATGGCTGGTTCGATTCATCATATTTCCTACATTCAAATTCTTGAATCCGTGCGTCGTCTTAAGCTCTCTAACATCCTAAAAATGTTTTCTGACCAACGAGACCCTTGTCAATCCATACATACTTTTGTCAAATCTTTTACTTCACCCTTTAGTACTTCTAGTGATGACCAAATAGATCTTGAACCATATCTTGATAGAATTGGTGATGTATTATCAATTGAATACACTCAGCAGATACTCCAGTCGTTAGCTTGTATCGGAGGATATTCGGTCTATAAATTCTTGAAAGGGTTTCAAGAGTGTAGATTGTACACTGATACGCTAACTTATGATAAAGAATTTATTCCTGATAGTGATTCCATTTCTCAATTCAAGCTCTTGCAATTTACAGATCGAGGGGGGCTCAAATATCCATCTGAGCATGTTCTTAGCTCTGTCATTACTCTCTGGAGGATTCTATTTGCTATTGAGGACAATGATCATTTGGCGAATCTACTTGTACACGGTCCACCTAGAAAAATATTAGTTGAGCTCACATTGATATACATGAAGATGATGCAAGTATTGATATCTGGAAATCAAACTGTCCTATCTGTAATGTTACTAGATGGGATATCTTGCGTAAACTTATTTTTACTACTACTAATTGCTTTCTGGCCAACAAGATTAAGAACTATAATTCACTTGTAACTTAGAGGGTATAGAAAAACGTAAACTGAAAAAGTTCTCATGATTTTGTGGAGTGTATGTATTATTATTGTAATTATATGTATTTACATTTATTATTTTTGTTGATTGGGTTTTTGTCCAATAACATTAGTTTCAATGAACTTCAAATAGAATTTCAATATCTTAGTTTAATACCAGCGAGGGATTATTAATAACACTTGAGAAAACATTTTGATTAGATTTTTAAGACAATAACAGAATTCTCCAATATCAGCTAATAACGCATCCCTGGTACTTTTACTGTTAGGCCTTATATTTAGTAGGCTATGATCCATCCCTTCGACCTTAATGGGATGTATCCAAAGGGAGTTTTATGGAGAGATTAATCATATCCTTAGTTTTCTTAATGTTGGGTACATTTTGTTTGCAGTGGACCATGAAACTGCGGCCGTATTCACTAAGCATACTTAATACTTAAGTACTATGTACTTAGTCAAGTACATACTTAAGTCGTATTCACTAAGAGTTAAGTACGTACTTAAGTATGTACTTAACTAAGTACATACTTAAGTATCACTTATATTCATGAATTTGTGAGTTTCTTATGGATTTCTTTACTGAATTACTTTCAATCATTCAGGAATATATTTTAAAACTTTTCATGTTTTATGCATGATCTCACGATAATATTGTGGTTTACGTTCATGAAATATTCCACAAATAATGTTGCAAGGAATGCCCCGAATGCTTATGATATAACATATGTGTTACTAAGGAATGCATTACTTTGTACGTAATGTTAAATAATATCATTCTGAATTATACATTCCAAGTTACACTAATGAATGTTTTGCTAAATACAATTTATGATCAAATATAATATATAAAATATTCAAGTATTTTAATATAAACAATGGCACAGATGATTCCACTATTTCTCGCAGAAGAAGAAACCTCTTCCTCAATGGCACGTCAACGAGTTTTCAGGGATCTCAATGATCCCCTACGTGAATTGTTACGATGATATGGAACTTGTTCGACGTTTCCGTTTCTCTAGAGTTTCAATATCTAAAATAACAGAGTTGATAGCTAACTATTTGAATTTCACTGAGCGTTCTTATCCTGCTTCCCCTCACTTGCTAGTTTGTATGGCACTTCTATTTTTCGCTTCTGGAACGTTCCAGATAATTTGTGCAAATGGGATAAACATAAGCCAAGCTTCTGCTTCTCGTTATATCCGAGATGTTTCTCTGGGTTTACAAGCTATATACCATCAGTTTGTTAGTTTGCCTGCTGGTTTCAAGAGGGTAGTCAAAAATAAGTTTATGAGATTGCTCACTTTCCAGGCGTAGTTGGATTAGTTGACAGAACACACATACGAATCCAAAGACCCTCTGAAGATGAAGCAGATTATATAAATCCGCATTTTTACCACTCAATTAACGTCCAAGCTATTTGCCAAACAGATGGAATGTTTAGTGATGTATTGGCACGTTTTCCTGGGTCTGTTCACGATTCACGGATTTGGAAGATTTCAGGTGTTGGGATGCATGTTGAAAATACCTTTCAATAGGAGAGCATATATTAGGAGATAGCGGTTACATGATGAGGCCATATTTACTCACTCCTTATCGCCAACCAATATCCACTCCCCAATTAACTACAACTATGCACATAAGAGGACAAGAGTTATTGTTGATCAGACATTTGGGCGATGGCAACGAAGATTCCACTGTCTTCATGGAGAGCTCAGGATGAGTCCAGATAAAGTTTGTTCCATCATAGTTGCTTGTGCAGTATTGTATAACATAGCAATACAGTGGAAACAACCTCTCTTAGAGGATAAAGTCTCCAATGATTCTTATCCGGATGATGTTCTTGACTTTGAAGAAACTGTTGGGTATTGGGCATCAAAGCATTACAGGCATCAATTTTCTATTCATAATTTCAACAACTAAATTCGCATAGCATATATGTTGTGATGTAGATATGTAAACATTTTGTATAGTTAATGATTGTAAGGTAACATGGAATTTGTAGTTTTGAAACATCTAAGTAGGATGTCGGGCTTTGAAGTTGGGATATTTACTTGTGAGATGTATCAAGTATTGCACTTGAATTGGGAGCTAGTTGTTGCATTATGAAAAGTATAAATTGGTGGAGGTTTTGATATTCTAAAGCAAGAGTAGGGACAAAGGAAGAGGAGTATACACTCATTGAGGTAATCCAGGATGCTGGAGATAAATTGAGAGGTACTGCTGGTCAGTGCGCGGAGATAAACATAAAAAGACGAGGCTTTGGAACAACGTTATGAGGAAAATCAATTCCATCCATGGCAACAACCGAGATGTGAAAGATGTGCATTATTGTCGAAAAGTGTGCCATGATGGTTATAGTAGTACCCATTACTAACATTTGAGACTATTATTCTAGTTATGACCTTGCACAATGATCACCTCTCCATAATTGGTAGTATTCGCCATAAATCATGAAATGTTTACAGTATATTTATATATATACAGTCAGGGGACAATAGTATTCGAACACACAAATATATTGTCATAGATTGTATACTCTTTCCCGCTCCTATATATTGTGTAGTCTATATTCGTAGCTGCAATCTAGTAATTGCATAGAATAACATGTTTTTCACGAAATTCAAAAAAACAAATTTTCGATTTACACTTTTTGAAGGTGTTATTTATTAATAATTATTAGATAATTATTGATATTCAAAATATGTGATAATTCAAAGCCTATTAAGAATCTATAATTTCTGACTTGATATTTGAATTCTACGTAGGCGAGTTACCCCAGATTGAAATTTCCAATCGGATTGAACAATTTTACCAAAGTTATAGAAGAATTTCAATTTGTCCCACTTGTGCCACTTTTTTCAAAAAGTGGCACAGGTGGCAGGAAACAGCGCCACTACAAGGAAATCAACTAGAGTTAGGAGGAATAAGTCGAAGTAATATTTTCGAATGATATGACTATGCTAACCCTTGAATTCCAAAATAACCTCTTGGTAGCGGCCATTTGTGCCACCTTGGGCAAAAGGTGGCATAAATGGCACAAATTGAAATTCATCTATAACTCTGGTAAAAATTGTTCAATCCGATTGGAAATTTCAATCTGGGGTAACTCGCCTACGTAGAATTCAAATATCAAGTCAGAAATTATAGATTCTTAATAGGCTTTGAATTACCACATATTTTGATTATCAATAATTATCTAATTATTATTTATAATCAACAGCTTCAAAAAGTGTAAATCGTTAATATTTTTTTGAAATTCTTGAAAAACATATGTTATTCTATACAAATTACTAGATAGCGGCTACGAATATAGACTACACAATATATAGGAGCGGGAAAGAATATACAATTTATGACAATATATTTGTGTGTTCGAATACTTTTGTCCCCTGACTGTATTTGTATTTATATATATTTATTTTTACACTAATTAGATACAAAATCTGTGAAGCCACAAATATGGCTATTTAAACATCTCATTAGATCCTGATTATGATTGACAATTCAGCCATTTGTTCTATGCAATGCTTCTTGATTTTTTAGATACGTATATATGTACTATATATAGTATTGTAAATATTTGATTTTTAAGTTGTATTTCGAAATTCAATCCTCAATATTCCATTGTGTTATTCCTAAATGGCTATACCATGGGCACCTATTCACGATGATACTGGCGTGAAACAAGTTTTTCACTAAATTTAACATCATACACATATTAACAGCGACACTAACGTGTATTAAGTATTTTCATAAAGTTTCACCTGTATGTACAATGCTACGGTGAATCTGAAATGTACAAGGTTTTCGGTCAATTTCAACTGTCTGCACACATTCACTGTCATAAGACATATTACTGTATCTCATTCAATTTCATGTCTACAAGAATTCACTTGTATTTAGACTTGTAAAAGTCTTTCATAGATATTTCTACTCTCTGGATATATTCTGTGTGATACTTACATGTTACAGGTTTTTTTATTCTATTTCAACTATCTGCCAGGATAGATGGTGAATCTGACTTGTGACAAGTTTGTTAATTTAATTTCAACTAAATGCACATATTCATGGTGAATCTGACTTGAAAGAAGTTTTTGGATTCCATTTCAACAGTCTGCACAGAATCATGGTGAATCTGACTTGTATCATATATTTCATTCAATTTCATCTGTCTATGGCAGCGGTCTCAAACTGTTGGCCCGCGGGCCGGATACGGCCCGCAAGCTTACTTTTTTTGGCCCGCGAAGCCTTAATGGATTTGGAGCAATATATGTACACTTTGGATCACTTTAATTATCTTTTAAACCTACCATGTATTCCATTCGTGAGGACCTTTATGTTTCTCCATTTATTTCAGATCCACCCTAAAATTTATATTTCATACGACATTATAGAATGTTTGTGTCATTTATGCATTAAAATAGTTTTGTTTCATTTCAGAAAAATGAACAGATTGTGTGAGATTATATTTGTTTGAAAAAGTAACCGAGTTTGTTTACGTTATTATTTTTTGTCATTAGATTTTATCAATATGTTGCGAAAGCGCAAGATTGACAATGAGAAACGTGGGTTTGATGAAGATTGGACGATAAAATATTTTTTTGAGAAAGGTCCCAAGGGTCTTCCTATTTGTATTATTTGTTCCTACGATTGTACTGTGAACAAGGAGTACAATCTTCGCAGACATTACCAAACGCAGCACAGCAAGAGATATGACGAATTCACAGGGTTGTTTAGAGATGAAGCAGTGAAGAGATTAAGAACAGAAAGAATAGCCCAGAAATCAATGTTCGTCGCCCAAAAACAAATAAGTGAAGCATGTGTGCGGGTTAGTTATCGTATATCTGAGGTTATTGCGGAAAGAACTCGGCCGTTTATGGAAGGTCAAATGATAAAGGACTGCTTGACAATTGCAGCCGCCGAAGTAGCACCGGAACAACAAAATCTATTCTCAACAATCAGTCTGACCCCTAATACCGTGGCGTCTAGAATTTCAGAAATGGGAATAGACTTGACAAACCAACTTCAGAAGAAATCCGAAAGTTTCAAGTCTTTCTCGTTGGCATTTGATGGCAGTACGGATGTCTCTGACACAGAACAACTTTCTGTGTATATTCGGGGTATCTCCTCTCCTTTTGAAATCCACGAGGACATTATTGGATTGTTCCCAATGGATGGGAGAACGCAAGGAATAGATGTCAAGGGTACTGTTAAGAGAATCATGGAACAACGACTTCCGTGTTTATCATGGAATCTTCTCTCTGCGATTGGAACAGATGGAGCTCCTAATATGATTGGGAAAGAGATAGGAGCTGTGAAATTGTTGTTGGATGAGGTGGTCCCACCTCAACATCGCTGCCTTTCCTTACATTGCATAATTCACCAGGAGTCCCTCTGCGGAAAGTCTCTCAAATACCAGAATGTAATGGACGTTGTTGTCAAAGTCATCAACTTTATTCGTTCAAAAGGACTCAACCATAGACAATTTAGAACACTGTTAAAGGAACTGGATTCGCAGTACGGAGATATTCTCTATCATTGTGAAGTTCGTTGGTTGAGTCGAGGGCGTGTTTTGCAGCGATTTAATGATCTGTTCACCGAAATTAGAATTTTTATTATAGAAAAAGATGCGAACCTAAAAACCAAAAATGGGGAACATGTGATTGAACAGATGAATAACAAAAACTGGTTGTTTGATTTTGCATGCCTCTCTGACATTACAGGTCATTTGAATGACCTAAATATCAGACTCCAGGGCCGAGGGAAATTTATTTCGCAACTTTGGAGCCATGTAAGAAGCTTCATGGAGAAGCTCTCTCTATTTATTAGTCAGGCAGAAAGGAATGACTTTCGCCATCTCCCTTCTGTGGCGAAACTCCTCACAGATAATCCAGAAGAAATCTTTATGACAAATAAGCTAAAACTAAATCTTAAAACCTTGAGCCAGAACTTTTCTGAACGTTTCTATGTGTTCCAAGAATATGAACATGAATTTCACCTATTCGAGGATCCCTTCTCAATTAATGTTGCGGATTGTGAAGATAGTGGAGTACAATTGGAGCTGATTGACCTCAAATATCATGAACCGTTGAAGAGCGCATTTTCAACAGGTGACTTAATCGCTTTTTATCAATTAATGGATGAGAAAGCATTTCCAAAGCTGAAAAGTCATGCATTCTACATTGGAAGCATGCTTGGAGCGACTGATGCGAATGAACAATCCTTCTCATTCATGAAGGCTGTTAAAACGTCGCACAGGTCGCGGATAACCAATGAACATTTGGATTCAGTGGTGCGACTAGCATTGTCACCCATCTCTCCCAACATTGTAGATCTTGTTGGATCGAAGAGGTGCCAGAAAAGTCGTCAAAAATAATGCCGATTCCTTATATGTTAGGATAGTAGTGTAGTTATGTATACTTATGCAATGAAATACTAGCTTATTCAAGCATTTGTAAAGGATCTATTAATCACCTAACTAACTCATCAGGAGCTTTGATCCAGGGTCTAGATTTACCTAGCCACAATTTGGCCCGAGATATTGCAGGTAAATTTAATTTTGGCACGTGATCGAATTCAGTTTGAGACCCCTGGTCTATGGGTATTTAACGTGTATTTAGACTTTTAAAAGGTTTTTCATTAAGTTTCAACTGACTGGATATATATTCGGAGACATATACTTGTAACAGGTTTTAGCATTCAATTTCAGCAGTCTGCCCATATTCATAGTGAATCCGACATGTAACAATCTTTTTCATTCTCTTTTAACTATTTGCACAGATTCATTTGTGCATGTGTGCAGAAAGTTGATTTTGAAAGAAACACCCTGTTACATCTCAGATTCAACATGAACAAGTACAAACAGATGAATTTGAATGAAAAAACTTCTTACAAGTCATATTCAAAGTGAATAAGTACAGACAGATGAGATTGAATGAATAATATTGTTGGATGTAAATATCACTGTGAATATGTGCATACGATGAAATTGATTGAAATAAGCTGTTACGTGTACGTGTGACTGTTCATGTGTGCAGGAAGTTGAAATTGAATGAATCAACTTGGACAAGTCAAATTCACAAGGATTAAGTGTAGACAGTTGAAATTGAGTGAACAAACCAAACCTGTATCATGCCATGCCTCACACAAATTTTTAATGCTGTCTTGCCATCCAAATTTTCGTCTCTTTTGCATGCTTCAATGCAATTAATGCACTCACGAATTTTGCAGAATTTTTCGGGAATGGGGATATATTCCAAATTGTCTAGGAGCCTTGAACATGAATTGTACTCCAGAGTACCATTCCAATATCCTGATCTGAAGATATATATACTTGTGCAGTACTGCATAATGAAGTTTTAAAAGTTTGCATTCGTCACTAGGCCTTGCAATAATATATATTTTGTTCACCAATCTCAAAAGATTATGTAATGGAGCGAGAGCAATTTTTCTAAAACTGACTCAGTCCAAATATTGATAGGTAAATTGACGAAAGTATGATGCTCTTTAGTAATATCGATTAACAATTCTTCAAGCTTCCTCGATTCATCTGGTATATCGGTACATAAAGTACCATTACGCCGCACAAAAGGGACAATGGAAATTACTGGAAGCTTGTTGACTCCTAACAACCAGTGCTCATACTTTAAAATCACAAGCAATTTGGACGGGAAAATCAAAAGTTAATAATTTATGTATTGATGGATAAGTGCACAGATGTTTCAGATTGTGATCGTTCTAGGGACCCTTTCTATTGGCAATGACAAGGTTAATTAGGACACTATTATGAGTTGGGATATACAAACTTATAGGCTTCATCGAGATAATATTCACAGATATTTTCAAGAAATCTTTCCCTCCATCGATATGTAAATTTAACCGAGAAATTCGATTGAATTGGTTGTTGGTGACAATATTTAAAAGAACTTTGTTATCAATGCAAAAACTAAATGGTGTCGGCTCTGATGGAATAGCCATATATTCACGATATATATCTCAAGTGTAACTAGAGTATAAATATCACCAAGACAGACCATTTATCACCCCAAGCCCCTTTGGTTCCACCAATAGAGAACGTAACTCCTTCTCGACGTAGTATTCTGCCAAATTCCCAGTATGAATATTTTCCACGACCTAGCTGACCTAATCTTTGAGTGTCTCGAGCAGTTTCAACATCTTGTATTCACACAATTTCTACCTGCATAGTCAACTGTAGATACCACGATTTGGTTGTTGGAATTGTAAGGATGATGCAAACTAACTGGAATATGAAGATCGTCTCCTTGCATTAGTGTATTTTTAGTGTATTTCGTTGCAACTGCACCAGTAAAACCTCGAGCTTCTACTCTTTCTGTAAATAGCGCACCTGGATTTGAAAATTTTTGTGGGTGTAACATAATTGTTTGACAAAATTTATCGTAATTCTCCATATATTTCTCAGATTTGGTAACACATCGGTCTACATGGTGGCTGTTCTAATGGCCTACCAAGTCCAGGGGCCTGATTTTAATCCTTGATTATGTAATAGTTAATAGAAGATGCAAAGATTTGGCAGATATGACAGCGATATTCTGAGTTACACACGACAGTACTTCTGGTGATATATGGGGTTACTTCAATTGTTTGTGGAAACTCGACATTAGTGCTATCTTGTTCCCATTTATTGATAGTGAATTTCCATGTTTCTTGGTTAAGTAACCTAGCCCGACAAATGCTACAGATCGCTTTTGGTCTTAGTAGATCACCTACCTCTGATACAAATTTAACTTGGCAATATTTCTGGGCTATATTTGATACCAGTTGAGAAATTGGTTGCCGAAGAGATTCCCTTGCCAGAGCTTTGGAAGCAAATCGATACAGCAAAACCTACAAGAGGTGTTCAATAAATAACACTGTTATACAACATTTTGATGATCTTCTTTCTCTATTATTTTTGTATAGTGTAGATATATATTGGGAAATATTATATATGTTTTTCATTCTTAAGGGTACTAAAAGTAAGAAATTTCTATTCTAGTTATGTCGGTCTTTTAATTTAGTGCTTCTCAAACTTTTTTATGTCGCGGCCCCAAAGTTTCTCCATTACAATTCCACGGACCCCTGCTTGTTGGTCTCATTTTTAGTAAATATGATTTGTTTTTATTATCGTATTATATCAGTGTTAAGTAGTAAGAGGTATATTGTGATATAATTATAAGATCAATTATACTAATGAGAACTGTGTGCTTGCTTCGATTTGACGAGCTTATCTAGCCTCGGTTCGATTGATGAAAGTGCCACACGTAGTGGAGATCTGACATCCAGAGAATTCCTATACTTTGTTTTGATAATGCTCATTGTTGAAAACCCCATCTCACAAAGGTAAGTAGATGGAAAGGGTAGAATTGTTTTCAGGGCCAACTCACTAAGTTCTGGATATTCGGGTCTAACCTTTATCCAGAATTCAGCGAGTGTTATTTCGCTGTAAAAATATTCTTTAATCCTTGATCCCCTGCCAGGTCTAATAATTTGTCTTCTAAATGAACATTCAACTCGTCCTTCAATTGCAAAATGGAATTACAGATCCAACCGTTTCCTTCTCTAGGATCTTGTTCTTTCGGGAAGTAAAATTCAAAGCGCTCAGCTAGTGATTTCAAATGTTCGGTGATAATATTCGCTAGAGAAGTCGCATCAAGTCCACTTTCACAATTAATTATTTCCGATAAATTTGGAAGCATGTCGTAACAATCTCGAGAGACTCGATGTTGCCATGCAGCTAACTTTCTTTTAAAACCGTCAATCTTGTTAGCTGTTGCAAAATTAGTTGCCATCCTACCTTGCATTGATCTGTTTAGCTCATTAAGCATTGAGAATATATCAGACAGATATGCCAGCTTTGTATTCCAGTTTACATCTCGAAATTTTTCAGCCCATTCACGTTTTTTATCAAGCAGAAATGTTGTTAGTTCGTTTCGGAGCTCAAAAACTCTTGATAACACTTTTCCTCTGGATAGAAAACGCACTTCAGCATGCAAGAGCAGTTGTATATGGTCAGCTCCCATCTGATCACACAAGGAAGCGAATAAGCGAGAATTCAGAGCGTTCGCTTTTACATGGTTGACAACTTTGACAACTTGACATAGTACATCGTTGAGTTCCTTTGACATCTTCTTTGTTGCTAAATTTTCTCGATGAATAAAACAGTGTGTTGACTCGCAATCTGGTGCTACTTCTTTAATTTTTGCAACAACTCCAGAATGTCGACCTGTCATTGTAGCAGCACCGTCAGTGCGTACACCAACACAAAACTTCCAATCTAATCCTGATTCATCAACGATATAGTTATTCAATCCATCAAAAATTTGAGAACTAGTGGTATTTGTAGGAAATGATATCGAACATAAATACTCTTCTTTCACATCACCACAATGTTCAAAACGAACATATAACAACAAAATCGCCAAATTTGCTACGTCAGTAGATTCATCAAGCTGCAAAGAATACCATTTGGCTGATTTTATTTGTTCGATCAGCTGTTCCTCCATGTCGCAAGCAAGATCGATCACTCTTCTAGCAACAGTGTCGTTTGACAGTGGAACCCGCGCAGTTGTTTTTGCTGCAGATTCTCCCAACATTTCTCGGCATACATTACTAATGCAACCAACCAGAAGTTGTTCCCCAATTATGTATGTTTTTTTTTGCCTTTGCAATACGTAAAGATACCTTGTAAGAAGCTCTTAATGCTGGAACATTTGTGTGAGATGAAGCATACATTTGTTTCTGGCAACCTGTTAATTCGTCGCGCTTTCTCTTAAAAAACTCAACTGGTTTTGAGATGGAGAGAACCAATGTGTCATCTTTCGGATTGTTATTTCTGTATGACGAAAATTGATGGTATCACAAAAAAGAATAAATCCAGTATTGCGTACCCAGACGTGCTGTCCGCCATTAGGCCATTCCAAATTCAGAGGACCTACCTGTACCAGTTCCATTGGAAATATTGAACATTAGCAATGACAATGATATCAGTGGAGATACTATCATTGTCACTGCTATCTGTTTGTCTGTCTTGTCTGTCTATCCGTTTGTCCGTTGCTAAGGAAGCTGAAATGGAATGTGGAATTCGTATTTACAAAAATGTTTGTATCCATATATCTATGGTGTTAATCAGGAAATATACAAATTTCATAAAACTTGACTAAAGGTTAGCGAATATGTGAATCCGAATCACACTTATGGATTTGTCATATACAAATTTAAGTTGTTTATATGAATATAAAGTAAACAAAAAGTAAACAAATTTCAAAATTATCCTAGAAATGTGGTTTCAACGGTTATTGTGGGGTAATCGGGTACGCTGATTCCGAATACCACACAAACTAATAGTCAAAGCGAGGGCCGAAGGCCGAGTACAGACACGAAGTGTTAGAATCCGCGTAGCGCGCTAGTGATAGTTAATATTAGTATGATTTAATAGGTAATAAACATAAATGTATGTTTAATTTCATATATTTAATCGCATATTGGTGCAACCTTCCAACAATAAAATTATAAATTCTAGACCTGTTGTGGATACATACTTAACTCATTCATAAACAGCCCCTTCAAATTATTCAATTTCAACTATTTTTATTTAATCATCAAAAAGTTTTACAATTTTGTATATCAGTGTAATGAGACATTTTTCATAATTTATATAGCAAACCTATACTTATCATAATTGATTATCAAATGTTTCGATAAATTCCCCGTTTAACTTTATACATTATTTCCATCGTTCTGGTAACTTTACCAGCCCAGCGGTATAGTATTCTTTAGGGGTCCCTATTCTCACTGTTGTACTTCGTACTCCAGCCGTTTGAAATCCTCAAATCTCTTCCCTCGAGGGGTCTCTTCATCCCTCCAAACAGCCAGTAGTCGCTGGGAACCAGGTCTGGAGTATACGGGGATGAGGGAGGCATTCGAATCCTAAGTCATGAATTGCAGCCATTGCTTGGAGCTTACATGGGGCCTTGCGTTGTCATGTTACAGCAATACACCACTTGTCAACTTGACGTAATTCTTTCAATTCGTCAACGTAATAATCACTGATTATGGCGGTCTTCTCAGGCAACCAGTCGAGGGGTATAATTCCTTCCCTATCCCAAAATACTGTTACCATTCTCTTCCCTGCTGATTTTGCGGCCTTTACATTGATGGGTGCATGCACTACATGTTCTAGGACTAGGAACCGTGTTAGCTGTCAATCGTTATAACGACAGATATAAAACGAATACTAAATGTGATCAGGATTATACATAATTCTGAGCCCAATTTGCGTACCAGTGAAACATTTCGTCTTTGTGATGATAAAAGGATCATGTCAAATGAAATTGTCCTAGACCATCAGATGAAAGTATTTGGGAGGAAATGCTAATCACGGACTATATGAAGAAGGTTGCGGAGGGTGGAACAGGCTATTCATCTCAGAAATATTCAGACGCTCATCATATGAGAGTGACACTAAAACTTTGAGTGATACAAATGTTCCAACAAGTACAACTATACGTAAAACAGTATGTGGAATTTGTGAATGTGAGTTAACCGGCTCTGTAGAGTCGATGAACACTTTCAATTGTAGCAGTTGTCACAAGGAATTAATTTCATGAATATTGTGTTGAAGTGGAATTAGGGCCTGTAATACATGGATTTGTGACGGTTGTCAATAGTATTTCTTGCGGACGTCATTAAAACTATAAAAATTTACTTCGAAATTACAACCAAAAAGAAATCATTAGTGTCTCTGCTAGTAATCTATAATACGTGTTTCTAAAGATTTGTTAAAAATTTATCACTTATTTACTTTATTAACTAATTATTAAGTAATTATGAATATACTTACGTATCTAATTAGTATTTACTCACTTCAGGGAAGATCATCCCTTTGGAATGAGACTCCTTCAGTATAACAGATGCTAATTTTGACTCAAGATGGTTAGAAGCAATGTAGGGTAATCTGCTTGGCAGGTTAACATGCGGTTCCCACTTGACTTGTTCTATCTCTAAAAACAAAGGATTCCTGGAAGGCTTAAGTTTATAGTTATTACATTGGACATATCTGTTGCAAGCCATTTTTCAAGCGACAACTTTACCTATTTCAGCAGATATTGCAGAAGCGAAACAATATTTACTACCGATCACCGACTTTGGTTTAGAATAAGCACCGTCATAGGAAACAGTTAAATTTTACACAATTGGTTGCATTATCTTTACCAATCCTCATCTTAAGATTTTCCTTCGCTTTAGTCATACTCATGTGTGTTGCCTTCCAGCTGCACTATATGCTATCCTGAATCTTGGTGTATTGATATGGATTCGGAGGAGCTGGAATCCCCTGAGTTGCATGGTAAATTTTCGCTTTCTCGTTACCAGTACCAGTAAGACGACCAGGTAGTACGAAAAGCTGGTCGAGTTCATGCCACTATTTGGTTTATCACCAGAATTAACGACCGGATTAGATTTCTTATCTGAAAAGCTACCCACACATTCCAGAAAGATTTCGATCTACAGTATATAACTCATCTGAACATAAACTTCGATGAACAGGTTCCAGAACTGCTTGCATCAACTGAAGATCAACAATATATAGTTACCAAACACTTGACGAAGATCTTGATTAACAATTTTATCATTTCTAAGTTTTAATTGTAGCGTTAAATTAGAGGGAGTATAACTCTCTTCTGTATATGACAGCCTCTGTGCAGCGAAGGTATGAATGAGCACAGTTCTTGTCCTTTGCTAGCTTTCAATATTTGATGTATTCTATAATCAGAATCCCGAGGTAACAAATTTCGTTTATTGTCTTTAGACATCAGCTCTTTGAAATAATGTCCATCAGAACTGGTCACATCCAAAGTTTCCAACCTTGTGTCTAATGAATCTTGAGGCGATTGACTGCAAATGGACTGTGGACCAACATCCGAATTCGATTCAGTAGATATATTTGATTTCAAAGCACAAGCAATAGGAGTAGTTTTTAGAATAATTAAGTATAAAGTTGAGTTTAAAACAACTTAAATATCAATAAAATAATTATTTATATTTAGCACATCAAGTAAACCATGCGTAACTACGAAACAATTACATAAATACATGACCCGTAAACACGATTACAGTATCCAAAATAAGAAATAAATTCTCATTTATAAAAGCAAATTTGTAAAAACAAGATATGGAGCCTGCGTAAACCTACCTCGTTGCGACATCGTCGGATCGTAAGGGTGAATTTGTATTGCTCAGTGGCGGATCCAGGGGAGGATATATTCCCCCCACCAGACTTTTGGCCTCCTAGTTTTTCGAATTCATTCTGATTATTATTTATATTTTTCATACAATATTTCAATCATGTCTTTGATTTATAGCGTTTTTACAATTATTTGTTGCTACTCAACTTCTCTCGGTTGTGAAATTAGTATAATGTACATATATATATAACGCTAGGTTAGGTAATTGCCTTCACCTTTACTTTTGCTTGTAAAACTCTGGACAGGTTTGACCACTTTTCAATTTTCCCTGACCATTTTTAATTTGCCGTACAACTATAGAATCCGACACCCCCAACTTTTTTAATGTAGTCAAAAATCGCTATATGCACCGTTGAAGAACTCGTTGAGAGAAGCTGATCGAGCTTTCGAACTCAAAAATCGGATGGAAACTGACGAAGTTACGAAAAATCTCCTAAATAAGCCAAATCCTATGGAGAAAATTGTATTAGCCACTATACTGAAATGATGTTGATGAATTCTATACAAATACCATAGGAATGCACACATAATCAATCTTGCGGTTATCAACCCTTGCGTCAGTTGATTGATTCTTTTATGAATTTATTAGTTTGCGTAATTTGTAGTTATTGCTATTAAGAACGGTCAATTTAAACCTGGTGTGGCCTGGTTCCCAAAGGGGCGAAAACCTGGTCACACCGTATATCTCGAAAACTATAATTCGCATCGCTTAGCTTTAAAAAGGAAAACGGTAGGTCTTGGCCTCATCTAGCCAAAAAATACCACTTGGCCCACATCCAGCTATCCTAACAATAGGTGTTATGCACTATGAATGTTGCCAAATATTCATCAAGTACATTTCAAAGATATCTTAACTAGGATTCATTTGTTGTTTAAAAAAACACATCTTGAACTAAGATGAATGATAAAGACTCTCAGTATCGCCAAATTTACTCTGTTGGTGATACATATTAGTTGTTTAGTATAGCTGTATATGCGGCTTCTTTACTTAATGATTCTAGAGGTTTGTTACTAGCCTCACAGTCACCATTACAGTTATACAGTAAGTTTCCGGATACAAAGTGGCGTACATGCTACCATGGGCGTAATTCCCGGGGGGACGGAGGAGGAAGTGTACCCCCACTTTTGAACAATTTGCGATGATGTACGGATTTTGCGATCATTTTCGTACCAAATCACAAGTTTTACAATTCGTCCCATAATTTATGGATCTATGCCCTTGTTTGCCAGCGCCATCCCTCGCCCATGTTTCAAGTTAACATATTTTGCTCATAATTTACACATTCTTTGCTAATGTCAGTGTGGTTATAATGTAGTTTGTGCAAATTGGCTTCCAGCACTGATTCCCAATATATTTTTCGGATTGGCTAAGGGAATATCCATAGGAAATACGTGCATTGTTAATCCCACAATACACCATGCAACTTGATTGATTGCAACTGTTTTATGCAACAAAAATGCATCGTATATGGTGGGCTTTAGGTTATATTATACCTGTGTATGATTTGACTGAAATTCCCAACAATTCAATGATCATAGTATATGAATTGAATATACGTACTACTCGTCGTATAGTTAATCGTTGATAGTGACTTGATACCACTATGATTTTCTATCACTAATGAAAATCTACATTCCTTTGAACAAATTATACTCAAGTTACACTGTGCAGTAAAATGTTGCCCACAAACAACTACATAATCTAAGCTTTAATTGTGTCGCTTTAGTAAAAAGAATTCCAAAAATGTGAATGGGTTGTAATGTATGTTAATATATAGACCATTCGTACATTATTTTGTAATATACTACTATCATTCAAACCACAATAGACCACACAATATTACTCGAACCCTTAATTATTCCTGACATTTCAGCAAGCTTTTTACTGTCTGATCTCTTTCAGTTGTCTTCTTCTCTGGAAAATACTATAGATTACCTTAAGCATTATGGCTTGTTACCACGAGGAGTCCAGTGCAGATGCGGCTCAATAATGTATGTGGGTACATTTACCGATTCTAAGGACAATAAAAATGGAGATGTAGAGCGTGTAAGACAACCTGTTCACTTCTTTATGAGTCTTTCTTCAAGGGTTCAAACCTATCTCTTCCCTCACTAATGCAGTTCTTGTATTTTTGGAGTGAAGATATACAGTCACACGCATTTCTTGAGAAATAATTGCAATGGTTTCCGAATACTGTTGTGGACTGGAAGAATTTTATGAGAGATGTTTGCATTGAGGATCTAATAATAAATCAGGAGCCAATAGGCGGGCCCGGTACAGTGGTGGAGATTGATGAATCGAAATTTGGGAGACGAAAATATAACCGTGGTAGATTACTCACTGGTCAATGGGTTTTCGGTATATATGAGCAAGGTACTGATAACGTACTGATGATCCCAGTTCCCGATCGCTGAGGTGCAACCCTACTTCCCATCATTCAGCGATATGTATTACCTGGAACTACCATCCACTCAGACGAATGGGCTGCTTATAATGTTGTCCCAGCTGCAGGCTACGATCATCACACTGTGAACCATTCTGAGAATTTTGTGGATCCAATTGACGGTACCCATACACAAGGGATAGAAAACGCTTGGGGTGTGGTCAAGAAAAGGCAAAGAAGAGGCCAAGCAACAAATCCTGAATTGCTAGAATCCCACCTTATCGAGTCTTGTTGGAGAAGAAAGAATAAAGGAAACATCCTAAACAGCATCGTCAAGTGCATTAGAGAATTATATCCTGTTGTGTAGTTTAGTTGTTAATATATATATAGTATTACTTTGTTAAGAATAGTTACATTATACACTCTTACATCACATACTTGCTAAATGTTAGCATAAGCTATTCTAAGGGATATTGAAACTAGTAAATGCGCCCACATTGCCTCGAATAACTGCCCCTAAGGCATATGGTGGCTTGAAATAAATACTCACCCCGGCTAACATTGGAAGTTATGTAGTGTTGTTAACAGAATACTTGTTGTTTATTGTTAACGACATACTATTAATAGCTATGAACAGTAACAATTGCAACTTCCGTTGGACAATAACAGCTATTTCGGGCTGTTTCTATTCCTGTCGTATTGATGTCGTGATCCCTGTGTAAGCGCAGGAAGTATTTCAGATCATAAATATTTACAAATAATTTGTACACAAACGAGCTGAAGAACTAGTTCAACGAAGAGATTACTATTTGCAAACAGTTTACATACAAACGGACTGAAACAATAATACAGAAAAAGTCCCACTGCAACCATTCAACTTGTGCTTTTAACATCAGCCCAGACCCAGGAGCAACCATGACACTATCTAATCCCGTTCCTATATCGCTAGCGTATAGAATTAAAGGTCCCTAAAACAGCACACGCGTTTGCACCTGGATAACAACATGAATACTAAGTTGGATCCGGCCATTTGTAGCTAGAAAATGGGTGAATAAACGTATTAATTATGAAGGTTGTGGCATGCCTCCTTTTGTTGCTTCTAGGGTTTCTGAAGCCAGTGCGATAAAATAACAAGCAAGGGAGCCAGTTCTACTTAGGTTAAATATATAAATTTGGGATATTTCTAAGCAACAAATGAATCCTAGTTAAGATATCTTTGAAATGTACTTGATGAATATTTGGCAACATTCATAGTGCATAACACCTATTGTTAGGATAGCTGGATGTGGGCCAAGTGGTATTTTTTGGCTAGATGAGGCCAAGACCTACCGTTTTCCTTTTTAAAGCTAAGCGATGCGAATTATAGTTTTCGAGATATACGGTGTGACCAGGTTTTCGCCCCTTTGGGAACCAGGCCACACCAGGTTTAAATTGACCGTTCTTAATAGCAATAACTACAAATTACGCAAACTAATAAATTCATAAAAGAATCAATCAACTGACGCAAGGGTTGATAACCGCAAGATTGATTATGTGTGCATTCCTATGGTATTTGTAGAGAATTCATCAACATCATTTCAGTATAGTGGCTAATACAATTTTCTCCATAGGATTTGGCTTATTTAGGAGATTTTTCGTAACTTCGTCAGTTTCCATCCGATTTTTGAGTTCGAAAGCTCGATCAGCTTCTCTCAACGAGTTCTTCAACGGTGCATATAGCGATTTTTGACTACATTAAAAAAGTTGGGGGGTGTCGGATTCTATAGTTGTACCATTTGATTATGGATCCCAAAAGAAAATGTTTATTGGATTATTTCTGTTCAAATGCTACTTCCAGTCAGTCATCTAACCCCGAGTTCAATCTAAATATAGATGGTAATGATACAACTATGCAAGGAACGTTGTTGGTAGACCCAGAATCACTGCCAAATCAAGATTCTTCTTACATTGCTGAAGGTATGACAGAGAGGTCATCCTTGGATACCGATCTAGATTTATATGATATCGGATATTTGTGTAAGTTCCCGAGAATGATTGGTTTTAGATTGTCCTGCACTCTCTGATTTCCAAAAATTAAATTTGCTCGCAAAACATCGCATGCATGATCTTAATTTTTCATTTCCTTTTAGTGAAAAGCTTATCAGTTCAGCTTCTAAGGGTAAATGGAAGACTCAGAGGGTCTATTTATCATTTCCTCATATCACTGGAAAATTTGATTGTTTTAAATATTCGTTTTTAATTAAGGGAGTGGTTTGTGTTCCTTGTGCACTGTTCACTTCGAGAGAAGTTGAAAATCATAAAGGAAAATTAACAAAAGTTGGTTCATTTGTTCAAACTCCGTTTACAAGTTACAAAAAGATTCATGAAAGGTTAAAGAACATATTTTGAAAGATTATCACAAATCTGCTCAAGAACGAGCCGACATTTTCGTTTACAACATGCAAAATTCAAAAAGTATAGTAACATCAATTGTGAAGCACGTAAGGACGAGGAAAATGAAAATAGGGAACGCCTTATTCCGATCATCAAAACGATAATCTTGTGTGGTAGATTGGGTATTGCTCTAAGAGGCCACAGGGATGATGTGCAATTAAATGATGAAGTTGATATCTCTGGATAATCTGGGAATTTCCGTGCTTTATTAGCTTTTAGGGTTGAAAGTGGTGACAAATTATTAAAGGAACATTTATTAAAAACCAATAAAAATGCGACGTATATTTCAAAAACTATCCAGAACATGTTTATAGATCTGTGTGGCCAAGAAATTCTTATTGCAATTGTTAGTGAGATACAGAAAATTGGATACTTTGCTATACTTGCTGATGAGACAACTGATAGTTCCCACCAAAAGCACTTATGTTTCTGCATTCGCTATGTATCTGAAGATGCATTTATCAAAGAAGAATTTATATCTTACGGAGCAATGGAATTTGTGGATGCTAAGTCAATCACTGATGAAATACTAAGTCGTGTTACATCTACTGGGTTGAATATTGACAATTGTATAGCTCAATGCTATGACGGGTGTTCAACCATGTCAGGCCATATTTCAGGAGTCACTACGCGTATAATCAAACATGCTCCACTTGCAATATACTTGCACTGTACAAATCACAGATTAAACCTTGTGCTTAATGATTCTTCAAAATTAACAGAAATAAGACACATATTTGATATTGTTTCTGCGACGATAAATTATATCAATGATTCTTCTGGAAGAAGGAATGTTTTCGACGCACAGTTCATTTCATATTGTTCCACTAGGTTTGTTGAGAGACATGATGCAATTATACGATTCTATTCCAATATTTCATCTATTATTTTAGGCCTAGAAAGAATTATTAGCGACAATCATTTCAATTGTAAATCTCGAGCTCAAGCGCTTTCTCACTTAAATTGTATTAAAAATTCCTCCTTTTTAATATCACTAGCATGTGTTGGCAAAGTACTGTTAATTACTATTATACTTTCCAAGGTGTTACAGACTGTGAATCTAAATTATGTTGAATGCATGCAATTAATTGAATAAACAATAGAAACACTTGCCGTATTGAGAGAGGATTCACAGCAATGGAATGGGAGTAAGCTTAGTGTATTCGGTACAGTTGAATTATACTCACAAATGTTAGGAATAACACTGTCTAAACCAAGAAATTCGTCTAAAGGAATTCTCAGTATATCATATGATGAATCTTGTGTAACTATGAGTACTTCTTCGAATCTTACAAGTGAAAGTACCTGTGACTATTACAGACAAAGAATTTGGATTCCCTACATAGATGGAGTTATTGAGCATCTAAATTTGAGATTTTCAGGTCAATCAAAGATTGCGTTACAATTGAATATGTTATTACAAACAAATGAAATAAATATAAACTTACTTGAAACTGTGTTTTCTTTCTATCAAACACTATTGAATTGTACACAAATGGAATTTTTTGAGGAATTGAGAGTCTTCCAATCATTTCAAAGAAAAGTAGATACGGGAGATATCCATGAGTTCCTTTCAAGTTTGCCATTCCACTTCGAAAATGTAAAGAAATTATTTCAAATAGCTTTAACATTACCTGTTGCTACATGTACTCCAGAAAGATGCTTTAGTGCTATGAAAATTTTGAAAAACAGGCTCAGATCACCAATGTTGGACGAACGATTAAACGGATTAGCTTTGATGTATATCCATAAGGATATAGAACTTGATATATCTAACTTAATCAATCGATTTGCACTTGCAAAAAAGCGCAAAATAGATTTTGTAATATAGTTTCGTAATTTAGGTTTTAGATTTTTATATTTTAAACTGAATGAATAATTTAACAGATATTCTATATACGTGCATACGCTATTAGATGATATAGATTAAATGTAGTAATCTAAACTGGATACAAGTGGAATATAGGAAAGACATTCCATCGGTGAGAATAGAATAAAATACACATGAATTGTAGTTAGTTGGGTGGCCAGGGGCTTCGCACCCCAGACCCCCAGCTGGGTTGATATCCCCGCCAGAGATTCCTGGATCCGCCACTGGTATTGCCGGAAGCTATTTTAGATAGAAACGCCGCGAAAATGTTACTATATCCATTATCTACTCTAGCAACATTTTCATGGACAGAAATCCCTTTGTTGGATCGTTGTTGATTGTTATTGCGCTATAAACCTATATTCATTTCAAATAATACATTTTGAGGAGTCCCCCTGAAGTTAAAGGGTCTTGCCTCAACTTGCTTGAACAAAATGAATATACTATATAGATATGTTTGGAGAAGACCCCCGAAATTTGGGGAGGTCCTCCCAATGAAACCCTACCTATATACCACCTATAAGAACCAAAGGATTACACTAACAAAATGAAAGAATGGTTGAATGTTTGAGAGATACTAGACCTGTATAGCGAAATATAGTGTAACAAAATAGCAAAACTTTAAACGGAAATCTCAGAGTAAAGACACCTAAAGAAGCTGATATTATATTAGAATAGAGATAGTAGATGTCCCCTGGAGTAAGAATTTTTCTCCCAGCCACGGGCTTCTAAAATTCTTGTACTTTCAACTTCGTTGTACGGTGAAATTCGCGTATGCAGAATAGTACAATACTAGTCCGCTAATGCTGGACACTAGAAATATATACTTGTATAGGAATTAGGAAGTCATATTTGGAGATTTCAAAGATATGAAATCTCCAAATCCAGGGATTACTGTGCAAATATTAAATGACAAATGGAGGGACATATTTATGATTACGTCACTTTGGCCAAATATATCATATCAAAATCTCAAATCACCGTCTTGCCAACCTAAATTTGTACAAAATTTATTTCAGTGGATAATTGATCAGTGTGTATACTTATATTTAATAGGATGAATTGGGCAATAGAATTGCAGTCTACTCAATTCAAATTCATTACAGTGCAAATTAAAGTGCATATACTCCACCAGAACTAAGTTTATGTATTTATGCCTAATTGTAAAACCCTACAATCCAATTTGGCTAAATACGGGGTGTCATGGTGAAAATATAAAGATAGGAAATTTTTCAAATGTCTGGCGCACAACTAGATATTACTGTGAGTACACGAGCCCAATTTGGTGTCTTATTCTCTAAAAGTGTGAACAGTAGAGTGACCATATATAGTTACATATACGAGGGCACTCGAATGGTTTGTGGTTTACATACATACATAATTGGTATTACATTTATATGGTCATATTATTGAAATACTTGTCGACACTCTTTACACTTTTCATGCGTTAACCAGGTATCAAAACACATTTACCATTCCTCTTTGGGTATCATCTCAATAGCTACGGAAGTGTCCCGGTCAACTCTTCATTAATAAAAAATCTCCTCCCATGGAGTTGATCTTTCAGCTTTGGGAATAACCAAAAATGGCAAGGGGCTAGGTCTGGACTGTAGGGTGGGTGGGCAGCGTCCGATCCTAGAATTCTCTAAAAGCTCACGAGTTCCTCGTGCTGTGTGCGATAAAGAACTATCGTGGTGAAGCAGGATTCCTCTGACGCCTGACTTCTCACGTTGATTTTCTATAGCACTGAATACTTTCGGAAGACATATTGTTGTATACCCAGGTCCGGAGGAAGCAATTTTGAATTGGTCGGACCAGATTTAACGCGTCATCGCAGTTAGCTACTAGTATAGAACTCATAAACTCTAATTAAACTAAAATATATTGCCTAAAAACATTCGTACTGGTTGGTAACGCACATGGGAAACAATCTTATGAGTGGAAGTGTCCAAAGACATGTGAGACGGTGCTCTTAATTACAGATGAAGGAGTTAGCCACTTCAACACATGAGAAGTTGTCATTGTGATCCTTGAGGACATGCAATAGCATCAAATGGTTCACTCGCTCCTGCTTCATTATAGTTCGCAGATAAGTCTTCAGAAGCCCCATGGCACTAAATGACCACTTGCTGACAGCATTCGTTGATGGAAGAACCAGAACCAGTTTCAACAGAGTGACAACCTCACTTATCAAGGAACGCTCTGCCTCTGATAAGCTCTGGATGTATCTCATAATATCGTGAAAGGACACTGTTTGAGACTCAAGCTTGTCAGGGAATGTTGCTCGAAATTTCGAGATGCAGCCGGAGGAGCTGAGAAGTGTCGAAATCATCAAGGTAGAAGTTGGCTACGAAGTCGAAATATTCCTACGTGATCTCTCCGAGGATAGTGTGAGTGAGAAGTTCCTACAAACGTCTATATAAATTGTAGTCAGGCTGATCAAACCTGTCCTCTATAGCTTTGATTACCAGGTCAAGGGACTCAAATTAAGACTGACGATAGTGTGTCTGGCAATCATCGGGAAAATCAACTGGTGTACCATCATCATACCGCTTGGGTACTTTCCTCCTTCTTGGAAGCTTAGACTCACACACATTCAGATCTTGCTGAGCATTGATCAAATGATCCCAAAAGCCAGTGGAGTGGTCATCAGTGCGAAGTGATCTCAGTGTTGTCACTGTCATGGCGGCGATGTTGGCTCCTTCGGAGGCAGATATGGCTGTTGATTGGAGGGTCCTACTCAAATTGTCAGTGTGTTTTAGAACTAGCTCTGCAAGGTTTACTCCAAAGAAAAAGGAAAGTTGTTAAATTGGGATTGAACAGTAGGGCGAACTGAAATATAAAGAACTGATTTCTATACTGGAACTATAATATTATTGTTTGTATTATGTTTGTTAATACTTCTGCAAATTTTGAGCTCAGTTGAAATACCCCTTCCTTAGCAGTCCATTCATTTTGTACCTGTCTTAATAGTGCATACTCTTACTCATAAGGAAATTGACTCAAATATGATACAGGAATCCCAATTATATTTATGAGACTTGATATACACTTTGTAGTGAACTATAATTGTTGTGATTACATTACAAAATTTACTACTTTTCAGATTGATGCTGTTTTTATACTTATTATAGCTTTATTATTGCCCTAATTTAGTTCTATATCTTCATAATTTATATGGCATATGCACCAAATAGGACACGTCAACACAGACACATCCAATTTTGATCCCCAGCGGTATTGCCTGTTAATTAGCTTCCAACAGGGAGAGATATATGTAAATATATATTTTAAGTGTAAACAAGATCAAGAAGATCACGGATTAATCCCAACGGTAGATTTGCTTCTATTCCATATATCATAGAGAAAGTTAGTGGGGTCGCAGATCAGTTAGGTGGATAGGATTGGAAGGGCGAGGAAAATATTGCCCGATGTGGTATTGGAAACGTGCATCTTTGCTCACTATATCTAAAAAGGGTGTCGTTAAAGCTATGTAGGCTCTCTAGTCTGAAGCAACTAACATTATTCGTTGTACTCCTGAGGAACGAAGAAAACTCATAAGAATTATGAAGAATTTGTATCTGACCGCTTAGATTTCCTTTTTGATAATTGCTAATGCAAATGTAAACGTATCAATTGCGATGATGTTAAGTGTTATAACTTACCTTGTGGCAAGATTCATCTCCTTTGTGGTTGTGCACACAAAGTGCCTAGACGAGAGTTATCATTTCTCTTTGACCAGAGAACCGACAGGAAGATGTACATAGGCGGTATTGATATCCACACCTCAACGATATTGTCGAAAATAGAGCAAAGAAAATTTCCCTCATAGAAAGAATTGAATTCAAAATAAAGAAAGAGAAAGTTGATGCCAAGTCGTACAACTATTTCCAAATTGAGGATATAGAAGAAACTGATACTCAGAACAATGTTGAACATGTTGATACGAATTCTAAACCTTTGTCAAAATCATTATCACTTCGAAATACACAGACAATCCCAACTATAGCTATGGCTGCCGATGGATATGGAGGTACTAATCGAGCTACAGCTACGATTGCTACAGCCACTCTAATAGATTTCAGACTTATACCACCAGAAGATCAAAGTCTTGTGCTGACAAGAATAAGGTGGCAAGAGCACGCCAAAAGTATAGAAATCAAATACAACACAAATAAATGGTAGAAGTAATTGGTGTTACAGGTATCTATTTTGATGGAAAGCACGATAAAGCACGATAAACACTTTCAAATATAACCATCAATGGTAAACGTCGCACTCAAACATCAGTTGAGGAACATATTGTTGTGATTGATCAAAAGAGTAGGTATCTTTTCCATACAACTCCTGAATCTGGCCAAGGAATCAATATTGCTTCATCAATATATTCCCATCTCCAAAAAAAGGATTGAGAAAGAGCAATTCTAGTAGTAGGTTGTGATGATACAAATGTAAATGTAAGTTGGAAGAATGGGTCTATTGTTAACTTGGAAAGAATGCTTGGTAGAGAATTACAATGGGCGGTTTGTCTGCTCCAACTAATGAACTGCCCCTGAGACACTTGTTTGAATGTTTTGACGGGAAAACTAGCGGGCCGAATTCATTTAGTGGGCCAATCGGCTAATCACTGAAAAAAAACTCTAAGATTCCTGTAGTAAAGTTTGAGCCAATAATTTATAATGAGTTCCCTGAGATGGCAAAAGAACTGATAGACGATCTTAGCACTGATCAAAGTTATCTCTATAGGATTTTCCAAGCATGTTTACGAGGTAATTGTCCAGAGGATCTAGAGCTACTCGAACCAGATTCAATTTGTCATTCCAGATGGCTTACCCTGGTATGTAGAATTATCCGCGTGTATATGTCAACAATAAAACCATTTACGAGGTGAAACGACTTATGATTATTGTGAATAAATTATATACACCATCCTGGATTTATATTAAAAATCATTATAAATTTACAGACGGACTAAAAAATTGTTGTGGATGCTTGAGCACCTTACATACTTGAGTCCCACTGAACTATAGGCAGCGAAGAAAGTATGTCAAAGAAATGCTTTCTTTTCACATCCAGAAAATGTTTTATATCTATGTTATGCGATGATGAACCTAGGATACGAATTGAAGCTGTGAAACGTTTATTGGATTTGCGAGATAATCAACTTAGTTTGGAAGTGGGTGGTAAGGATGATTTGTCAAGGGTTGATATTTTGTGGAAAACTTATTAGCACTAATGAAACTGTACTGCCAAAATATATTAGACCTTTCAAGTCCCAAAATGACACTTTAGAGCACAACTATATACCGAATTGTTTACCTGGGATATCAATGTCATCAGTGAGCCGCCCTTATTACTGAATATGACAGAAATCGACTTAAAAGACATTTACGATACCCTTCTTTCCATAGTTAATTATATGTGTCACAACCAACCGGTTGAACGAGCAGTAAAAGTTGTGACCGAGGCATCTAAGAGTGTTTGTGTTGAAGAAACCGTGATGGACTCACCCGTCAGAGACTAAAATCAAGACTTATGCCCTATACTGATTCGAAACAAGATTTTTGTTTTCATTTCTCTTAAGTCCCGAAAGCCAATTCTTAAACATAGTTTGATTGTATTTGAAGTTGTATTTTCTAATGAATTATACAACGAATGATTTGAAGAAATTCTAACTACAGTAGAACCTTCCGAAGCGAGGAAATTGGGATCCCAAGATTTCATCTTTCGCATCTCCGCTTTGAGATGATGGCTTAATTTGCATGAGAATTAGTGTAGTTGCAACCTATTTTACGTCCCGAATCGGAAGGACCCAAACTTTCTTGGAAAATTTCAGCTCACTTGCAATAGTTCTTGCTTACCAGTTTTATTTGCTAGAGTCGGACAGAACGCAAATAAACATCCCCATCTATAATTTAACACCATATAACTTTTCTAAATGAAGTGAATTTCATTTTGGGATTATAATACATTGGTTGTTCTAATATTTGCAAACATTCTTGGAAATTTCGCTCATTTGTAAGTTCTTGCTTACCAGTTATTTGCTTTAACAGTATATGTGATTAATGCAATCCCTCCCAAACTATACATATTTTGTGGTTTAGTTTATTTTGAATTTGTGGTGAATTCAAATTAACAAAACTAGTATAATGGATTCCTGTATCATATTTGAGTTAATTTCCTTATGGCCATGAGTAAGCACTATTAAGACAAGGTACAAATGAATAAACAGTTAAGGAAGGGGTATTCCAAATGACCTCAAAATTTGCAGAATTAATAACTAACATAATTCAAACTATAATATTATAGTTCCAGCATAGAAATGAAATCTTTACATTTTCAGTTCGCCCTATTGAACACCAACGATTCCCCCTTGATAGTTGGATCGGAAGTGGAATCCCTCATAGTCTCCCATAATTGCTTTAAAGCATCATAATTGGAAATGTGCGACTTTAGGGAAGCCCCACGAACTGTCAAGCGAGTAGGGCACAACACTCGGAAGCCTGGTGAATCGAGAGCAAGTTCCCCCCTCAGCTTCTCCAGTTTTGCTGTTCTCTTGGGCGAGAATTTCGACAACTTTGAAATCTCAAAGGCAACATCTAGTGCATCTTTGGAATTTTTACACCTTTTGATAGCATCGCCAGCTGCAAGATTTAAAGCATAGCCATGATAATGTAGATAAAGTGCATGTGGTTCCTCATCACGCAACTGCTTTGCGACACCACTCTTAGTCCACTCATATTGCTGGCACCATCGTAGCACTGGCCTCTGCACTTATTCAGTCCTAAGTTCCTTCGGACTAACTCATCTTTGAGAACCTTGACAATGGTTGCAGCGAAAATGTCATTGATTGCGTGCAAGCCAATTACATCTTCATGGACCTCCAAGGAGCTGTTTCCAATCCCGCGAAAGTAATGACCAGCTACTCCATATTAGAAGCATCCGTGCACTCATCACACAGTCCGCGCATTCATTTCTTCCTGAATTGCCAGAAAAGCCAATTCCTCCTGGCTCCTCCTTCAGCTTTCCGAAGAGAGCTTTCGGGATAGCCAATCAGAGGATGAGACTCTGTCAAGCAGATTATTTCGAAATTTGGCTTTGGTTGACCTACGACATTGAGAAAGATGTTGTTTTCTGCCACCTGTGCGTGAAGTCGCTTCAAAGAAGAAATTGACTGCCAAGAAATCCGACCCATCGTTCACGCAGAAGGGACATTGTACTGGAAGGTCGCAAAGATCGTTTTCAAAAAGCACGCGTCATCAGATTATAACAAGGAAGCAGTTGAGTTGTCAATTATTATACCTCGTTCTTGCTGTGATGTTGGGGAAATGCTTTCATCCTCGCATTCTCAGCAAAAGAAAGACAACAGAAAGTGTCCTTTGAAGATTATTTCTAATCTCAAGTTTTTAACTGGGCAAGGGTTACCGCTGCGCGGAGACTATGATACGGACTCGAACTTCATGCAACTCATGAAACTGCGCGCAAGAGATGATCCTCGTCTTGCTGAGTGGCTCGAGAAGAAGACCAACAAGTATGTTTCACACGATATACAGAACGAGCTCTTGAAAGTTGTGGCGTTGTCAGTACTGCAGGGCATATCGCATTCCATCCAAGAGTCTACATTCTATTCCATCATGAACAAAGAGAACGCAAGCTACCCTACCAGCACTTATGTTAGTAGTAAAGAAATGGTAAGGGATTGTTAGGAATGTAGTGTAAATAATTAGGATAGTGATATTATAGCTAGACACAACACAGATACGAAAACTCCACTATTAGCAGCTGCTAGTAGATAGTTATAAATTATATAACTATTACTATGTACTAGTACCTAACAAGCAAAATGTAGATAAACACTAATGGGTCATTTCTAATTAAGTCATACAAAATACCGACATGAAAATACTCGCTTTCTATCCTCGATCCTCTCTAGCGATAACTCCGCAAAAAAATATTCTAGGCCAAAATTATTGGTCGGGCCATGGCCCGACCGACCCGACTGTGTTCGGCGGGTCTGATACCAATCAGCGGTAACTGTTTTCCTATCATTAAGTGCAATTCCTTCAACAATCCACTACGTATAAAGAAATCGCCCACATCTACTTTCCGACTGATCTAAATCTCCGGAACATCGTTGGAGGTAAATCACCTTCTTCGACCCACTGCTTAGATTGTCTCTTCGTTTCAGGGTCATAGTGGTATATCCATGTCTCATCGCCTGTGAGTATTTCAGAAACAGCTCTAGAAGATCCATTAGCAAATCTTTTAAGCAAAATTTTGCAAAGTCCACTCGGCACTTTTTCTGAACGAACGACAAAGAATGCGAGATCCAACGTGCACAAATTTTCTAAGACAGAGCTCTTTGTGTATAATGAAGTTTTCCTGATGACAATTTGGCTTTATGTTCTAACTGAGCGTAAGTAACATGAGGGTCTTTTGTTACTTCGCCCAACACTAACTCTACATTTTCGACCGTGTGTGTAATACTGGGCCTACCAGGAGGGGACCATTTTCAAGAATTACATTCCCATGAATATACTTTCAGTACCATCGCTCTATTGTTCTCAAACAAGGAGCTATATTTGAAAAGTGTTTCTGCAAAGTTTCGTGTATTTCCAAAAGGCTCTCAAGTTTGAAAGAAATTAAAATCGGGAAACGGACATTTGGTTCCTGGACATTTGGTTCCCTGGACTTTTGGTTCCCGGACATTTGGTTCCCTGAACATTTCGTTGCCTAGATATTACGCTGCCAATTACGTATCCAATACTCAAGAATTTTAATAAAGTAATGAGAGAATATGTTCATTTAATGATCTTATAATTTGTAAATTAAGACAAGGCGTGAAGTATTAATGTAAAATAAGTGTAATGTTCATATTAGAAATCAAAGTTATGCGCCATTCCTCTTAGATATGTTAGAATCTCTCTATTCTCGTAGTCTTCAATTAGTCTCAGGATTCTGAGATTTCTAGATTCACTGTGCTTTGAAGTTCTTGGCACTTCACCAATCTCCTACCTGACTAGAGTTGCCTCCTGTAGAGATTGCTCACGTTGCAAGTGCATTAAGAGCTTTACAAAACTTTGGTGTGAACAAGTGATTCCTGATTTAAAGGCACTATGCCATCCTTCGACTGAATTGTTTGTTCGGAGTATTCTGGATCGTACTCGTGTAAACATATTCCATATTCGAATTTGAAAGCCTAGTATTCGTCTACTTTGATCTTCACGTCTCTTCCCGATGTAATTAACTTCAAAATAATCAGCTACCTCCTTACCTGATTCCAGAAAATTACCCATCAATATTGTGAAGCAATCAATGACTTCAAATTCCGGCACAAAAGCTAGACTTACTAACATCTTCATTTTTTACTTCTAATTTCTCATCTTCGAGATATAGTGTAGCCAATCCTATCGACTGTATCTGAAGATAAATTCTCTGCGACAGATAAGAAAAACAACCAAATATAACAGCTAAGAAATTTTCTTCTAGAGCATTGATTGAAGCTTTTTCGAAATCTACCATAATGGATGACGGACCTAATTCAGGTTCGATCTCTTATAAATTTTTTGAGGATCAGGGCGTTCAATAAGTCTTGCGGGTCATGATATATCTTAGGAAATGGTCAAGTAATATATCTAACTTTCATATATTATAAGCCCATAAAGTTAAATTCCATATACTGAAGTTTCAAGCTTATTCAATACAATTTATGAATTTTTAAGATAGTTACGTGTAGTCAATTGATACTCATTGTTGAATTTATGAATTCAAAGGATGATAATTTCAACCTCAAATGGCGAGCTCACATAGAGTTTCGCACAATACTCAAGATCCAGCCCGTATAGATCTTCAGCGAGTTACAGGAGATATTGTGCGTGGATTGCCCTTCCAGATCTACTGTAGAGCGATGGGTTGCCCGTTTTAGATCTGGTGATGCTGATGTCACAGATTTGCCTCGATCTGGATGACCGGTATCCGCTACCACTTCAGAGAATATCGCACTCATTGAAAGCATGGTCATGGAAGACAAGTGCATTACTGTCAATCAGTTAGAACAAAGTATGGTGATTTTATCGGGTGCAATTCATACAATTCTGACGACTGAGCTTGGCTACCGATCGATTTGTAGGAAATGGGTCCGCATATGCTCAGTGAGAATCAAAGGTTGGCACGACTGAATATTGCCAAGAAACTCTTGGAAACCTATGACAACTGCGATTCTAGACGCCTAACAGAGATTATTACTGGCGACGAGACGTGGGTGTACTATTCAACACCATATAGCGAGTATAAGAAGCGATCATGGGTGAGGGGCGACGAATAACCGGCGAAAATTCCTAGGCCCGACTTCAGAAAACCTATGATTATGTACACCATCTTCTTTAGTAGTCATGGATTTGTCTTGCAATTACCTTGTGAGTGTGGCAAGGCTGTTACTGCTACTTTCTTTACAAAGCAAGTGCTTCCAAATTTGATAATAAATATAGAATAGTACCGCCCGAAAACCGGAACTCGAGGAATGAAGATTTTAATTGATAACGCCAGTTCCCATACAGCTAAGCTTAGCAAAAATTTCTTGGATGTAGAAGGGTTAGAATTACTTCTCCATCCACCATACTCACCAGACCTAGCTCCGTGTGATCTTTGGTTATTCCCCAATCTTAAAATCTACCTTCAAGGCAAAGATTTTAACACATTACAAGCACTCGGAACGGGCCTGTACCAGTACTTCAAATCCATCCCCGAAGAAGAGTAAAGAAATGTGTTTTACAAGTGGGTGGAAAGGTTAAAACTTTGTGTATCTGCAGGAGGGGATTACATTGAATAAATAATATAGTGAATTAGTGTGTATAGTGTTTGAATCATATTCTATGATATCACCCGCAAGACTTATTGAACGCCCTAGTAGTTTATCGTATGTAGATTGAAGCTTGTTTAACATCAGTGCATATATGCATGGAATGATGTATCCATCTTTCTCGCAATGAATTGTGTATAACTGGAAACAATTGAATGGGAACAACTTTGAATGTACCATCTGCATACCAATTACTTGTGTCCCGTGAAAGGTTGAGCATTCGATGAGTACCAAATACTAGCAGTCTGTTGGTCTCATGTATACCTGAATCATATAGTAAGAACTGCTATCCTTTTGAGTTTAATTTATATTTTTCAGGGATTATAATTTCTGTAGCCGTAGCAGAGTTATCAAAATTCTCACTGCTGGATCTGGTCGACGGATTGTCCGTTATATTGAATCAAATTTTGGTGGTGATGCTATAGTTGACTCATTCATTGATCCTAATCCACCAGCAAGTATGGACTTCGTGCTGGTTTCAGAATTCAATGCGCGCTCTTTCATTTGAGTGATGCCTTTAATCATCTCACCTCGCACAGGATTTGGTCCATGGGTGTGAGATGAGTAGATATCAGATCTGCTCTCAGGTTTTATCACAACTCCCTTTTGGTAGAAATACGGGCTTTACTGGTTGCACGTTTTTCACAGAGCCAATGTAAGTATGGATAACAAGACTTAGTTATAGTATACAAAGAACCATCTATCTAAGCCTTTGCTTTGCCTCTAACTGATTCCAGAATTTCAATCACAACATTTAAAGTGGCCATGGGAATTGTAGTGCATATAAAATTCCATGTGCTATGTTCTATTTATACAATGCAATCAATTTACGCAATTTGATACCTTAGAACAAAATTAATTTGTTCCGAAAAGAACAATAACCTGCCAACAATAGGCTAGGCGTAATAGTAATAACTGTTTATTGAAATCTAATTCCAATGTTATGAAATCAACCCTACAATTTGAAAAGGAAAAATCTTCCTTCAAGAAATGTCCAGGAACGATATGTCAAGGGAACGAAATGTCCGGAACGAAATGTCCAGGGAACGAAATGTCCGCTAATCACTAAACCATCGCTCTAAAATCGTGTCTCGTGAGGTCAAATTCTGGTTGGGGAATCATACAAGCCAAAGCTTTTAGAAATCAGCAATGCGAAAAGTACAAAAGATAAACAAATGAAATTTGTTGTGTAGCTAAATAATATACATCTAAAGCAAGGATGGGCAAACTACGTCCGCTTGCGTTTTTGAACCGCCCGCCTGGCTTAATTTATTTGAGTACTCAAATTAATTGATCACTGTCTTACCCTTCCTTACGCATTCGGAAATTTGGTCCCATAGAAAATTTGATTAAGTGATATAGATGCATAAATTGACATAAAGTGAACTTTCCGCAATATCTTCCTGACCTATTAATGAATTCGTTTTTAGTTTGTATTACTAGTACTGTATCTTGGTACGGCTTCGAAAATTTCAAGAATCAGCTGCATTGCTCTAGTTAATCAATAATAGTAAATTATTATGTATATCGTAATTATTGTTTATATTACAATTAGCTAATAGAGTTTCTATAAAAATTATAACATGGAACGTAGTCGTAGCCTAATACGGCCCGCATAAATATTTAGAATTAGAATGCGGCCCTCGCAGAAAGAAGTTTGCCCACCCCTGATCTAAATAGATGTAGAATAAGCTTACTAGAAAATATTTGAGATTTGATAACAAACGACAGAACTTTTTCGAGTGCCCTTCTTACTTATATTTGCACTTATACCATTTTTGAACTGAGCCACTATACTATGTAATAGTATTAGTTAGCTCAGTAAACTAAATGTATCATTATGGCATGGCCCTTATGGGAAGTTGGGTTGTAATATATAGGCTATGCCGATTTTACCATAATTTTCAATGATTATCGAGTTTTATATTCATTATTGATAAAGCATCATTGTCTCAACTGTAACTCAGAAACGTGCCAATTTTTTTCCATAGTCTAGCGGTTGTGTATTAATTGAATTGAATTAATTTAATTGAATTAATCAAGACCATCCTATACTGTTTACACCCTCCTACTGGGATTATGCTCCCAGTATTCTATTATCCATACCTAACGGTGTTGGACTATGGGATAAGACTCAATTAGATTGCAAATTCTTAATGGTTATGTGTATCAATCTATAACATTCCTTATCTGCGAACAAGCCTGTCTATGCTATTAATCCCATCGATGATATAAGCAATTAAGATATTACATCAGTTGTCTATAGAACACAATTATAGCTTCTCGCTGTATATTGTACTAATGTGTACATCCTTTTATTTAGGCAACTTTTGAGAATTTAGGCTAGGTTTATTGTTTTTTCATGCACATTTCGATTTCTTCGTCCGAATTCTTGAATATTAGTATAATTTTCCTATTTATTTGCCAAATTTATGGAGAAATAATCTTGAATTCTAGTTATTGAGATCAAGCAAAATTATTCCAAACCCCTTGGAAGAAATCGTGGAAATTTTCATGGCCAAAATTTCCATGGTTTAGTAAATGATATATTGAGAAAGACGATTTCTATGATTGATACAATATAAACGATATTATCAGTGCAAGGGCAAGTGTTTTGTGCTTGAATTTCGATACATTGTATTCATTCAACCTTTGAGTGTGCACCTAAACGTTTCCATTGAAAATTATGAATATTCAAATATGAATTGACCCTGAGTCGGGGGCCTATACTATTTTCGGAATCAGATTTACCATATTGCTAATGTATTCGCGCTTTTTTGGCTTTTGTATTGCACGAAAGTGATAGATATTTGTCTACGTGATTAAGAGACTAGCTTCAACTGCGGTCTCGAGTTGTTCAACATTCCAGAAAGAAAAAAAGGTGTGAAATATGTGAGATAGTGACGTAGAATGACAAAAAGGTATGGAACGACAAATTATATATATATTTTGGACACTAGATAATTTTTACGATGTGATAATGAAGTATGTAATCTCATTATGAATAGATCTCAAAAATTTGGAAAAATTAGAGAAAACACTAATTACACAGGTCAACAAAAAAATATTTCTACCTCTTGGCCCAGATTGTTGGAGTGTTTTTAGGGCTTATCGGGGTTTCTGTATCCGAAAATCCTATTAGTTTTGCTGAATTGGCTCTAGTTTTCTAGATATTACACAACCTTAAATTTTAAGGTAATATGACAAATATTTTCGGTTTGTATGTTTATATCAACATTTACAACTATTTGTTCACAACATATACCTTTTATGGATTCAAAACGCATTAGACGTTGTTGCCTCAATGATCCTGATGTCTTTTGCCATATTTGTGGTGAATATATGGCAAAGGAACATCGATTTAATATTAGAGATGTCACCAAAATAGCTTATCAGGCTTACTTTGGTATTAAATTAGGCGATCAGGATAAGTCATGGAGCCCTCACAGAGTGTGCAAATTTGGGGAGAGCCCAAGAACCATCACGATGACTGCTACTTCTGCATTGTTAAAATGTCTGGATGGAACCGGCAGAAAAAGAATTCGTGGCATTATCCTGACATACATTCTGCAAGACGCCCAATTCCACACTGCAGCGAAATTCAAGTGCCTGTTTTTACGTCCTTACCTGATACTGCGTTTACTGAGGTAATTGACGAATCTTCAGACAGCACTTACAGCAGCAATAGTTATAATGGGTTGTTACAGATAAGTAAAGCGGAGCCTTTCACACAGGGGCAGCTCAATGACTTAGTGAGAGACTTAGGCTTGTCAAAAGATGCTTCAGAGATCCTGGCTTCCCGTCTCAGTGAACACCATGTTCTCCACAGTGAGGCTAAGATAACTTATTACCGATGCAGAGACGAAGAACTTATTCGCTATTTCAGTGAAGAAGGCGGTTTCGTATTTTGTAGTAACATCCCAGGACTTCTCTCAGCAATGGGACTGCCCCAATACAATCGCAATGAGTGGCATTTATTTATCGACAGCTCTAAACGGAGTCTAAAGTGCGTGTTGCTGCATAATGGTAACAAATTTGCTTGTGTTCCGATCGGCCATTCAGTAATCTTGAAAGAGCACTATGCAACTGTAAAGATGGTCCTACAAAAGCTGTGTTATGATCAACACAACTGAATCGCGTGTGTGGACTTGAAAATGGTCAATATCCTGTTAGGACAGCAAAGTGGTTACACTAAATACCCATGCTTTCTTGGTTTGTGGGACAGCAGAGCAGATGAGGTGCACTGAGAAAAGAAGAACTGGCCAGTTCGTCAAAAGATTGCCGTGGGGGAAAAGAATATCATTAACGAGGAACTAGTTAGCCGTGACTGTATCATCCTACCACCACTACACATCAAGTTGGGACTGATGAAATAATTCGTAAAGGTATTGAACAAAGATGGTGCCTGTTTCAACTATCTCTGCTCAGTATATCGTGGTCTGAGTAGCGAGAAACTTAAGGCAGGAATTTTTGATGGGCCACATATCAGAAAACTGATAAAGATGAAGAATTCGCCTCACACATGACTGGAGTTGAGGCTGCCGCGTGGTATTCCTTTGTCGATGTTGTAAAGGGATTCTTAGGCAACACCAAAGTGGCTAACTACCAGAATCTAGTCGAAGGCATGCTCAAGAACTTCCACAGTCTGGGAACCAGAATGAGCATAAAACTTCACTATCTCTATAGCCATTTAGAGAAATTCCCTGAAATCTTGGTGATTTAAGCGAAGAACAGGGCGAGCGATTCCACCAAGACATCAGGACTATGGAGGAATGGTACCAAGGAAGATGGGACGCTCACATGTTGGCAGATTACTGCTGGAGCATTATGCGTGATTGCCCCCAAGAACCTCACAAGAGGAATTCGTATAAGAGAACATTCGTTCATGATTGATAAGAATTCAGATCATATTATATCTCAAATTATCTGCTTATTACGTATGTTCAATTCTAGTTATAATGTAGTACATACATACTGTATGGTATCAGTGAACACAGATTCACGGATGCTGAGAAACATAATTTTACAATATCACGAAAAGTAGAGCCAATTGACCAGAACTAGTGCCATTTTCGAACTCAATGACCCCGATATACCATAGAAATAGTCTCAACTCATTGATTAAGAAATGTTGTTGGCCAGTGTTATGCATATTTTCGTGAATATTTTAAGGTGTTGGTGAAGCAGCATATGTAAATATGTGAGATTTTTGAAATGTTTTTCAAAATAATGTAAGAGGACATAATTTTTCAGATATTTACAAAAAACAATATTTTTGAAAAATTCTAATTTTCTCGATAAACTGTACTCAAATTTCCCAAATCCAATACCACTAACACAATTCCTGCTGATGATGTACGTTCCGCTCTGTTCCTATTTCTACTAGCTAATAGTCTCTCAATCCCTACAGATGATGTATGTTACCCTCTGTTAGATTTTCTCGCTATTAGTTTCAATCCATAGAGAGTATTTACTCTCGTTTTCTATTTCTTTAATCCTGAAATCCTTTGTGACACAATAATTTTAAGGAAATGGCTTTCGACCCTACTGCGCTATCCATGTATAGAAGATGGAGCCCGGTGGTAGAGCTTCAGCCTATGCAGAGAGTTCGTCATGCTGAATTTCCCGACATTCTTCTTAGCAAATTGAGCTTTATTTATGAAATTTTCATACAAATTTGGCCATTATGGTTGGCATATTATTCCAAATCGTTTGCGTTGATAATTTCCTAATCTTATTATAATTCGTGTATTGTGTTTTTCCCAATGAAATCATATTTGGATTAAGACTTGTACCCGAAGTGACCAGCCAATTTAACCTGGTTTGACAAGCATTTGTAGCAATACCTTGTATTATGGAATGTTAAATTTTCATTTATCTTAGTAAATTCTGCAGATTATTCACTCAATGTTATGTTAGGCTCTTGTTTTTCATAGAAACTATTATCTTTACTTGTCTATATTTTGCAATAAACCATAAAAACGGTCCTGCATATGGAGAGTTCTTGGTTGGGATCTATGGTTAAGAATTCCTTGACAACCCTGAATTTGTATACACTCCTTGACACTGCTGATTCCACACTTATATGTGTATTCTATTATTAGTTTAAAAAGAGGATCCTGATATCCCTGGGGTAGCTGGGCTAACGGGTGACTGAGAAAGGTAGTTTTAGATAGAAGTGAACTTATAGGTAAGATAGTGGCCCTGGGAGAATGAGGGCGATGTATTAGTTAAGCAGTTGTCCGAATCTGTAGACAGGGGCGAATTATCACCAGGCTCTTGCAGAATATGTTCATTGAAACTTAACACACTGAATTACATCCGAAAAATATATATTGTTGTTCTAAGGAGCGAAGAAATATGGAAAGTAAACACAAGTTTTTAATACTAATCGATTGTGACTAATTTTCATGTATTAATCACATCTTCATTAAAACCCATTTCATCAAGGTGTGCATTACTATAGTTGTACCCTGGAATCTAAAAGCCCTAAATTCAGTGCTAACTAATTTCCAGTACTTGACTTGACGGTTCGGGGAAATGCAGGTGCCTAAAAGGTACAACTATAGTATACACACCTTGATGCAATGGGTTTTAATGAAGATGTGGTTATAACAGTGTGGTAGTACTTAGAAAACAATGAAGTTAGGTGAAAGAACGCAACAATCGGTCAAGAATTGAGAAAGTTACCTAATTTTCATTACAGTCGACTCCGGTTAATCGGGTCAGCCGCTTAATTGGGTCACTTGTTCTTGGAACGAAGTCATGCTCATAGAGCTAATACAAAATATTTTCGGTTAATCGGGTCAAAAATTCGGTTAATCAGGTCAAAACCTTAGTGTAATTGGGTCAAATTTTCTATGTAGAGGAGGTTTTCAATAGAGTGTTATCAAGCAAGAAGCAGACTACATTTGATGTGTTCTTCCCCAACTAATTTACATATCGATACTAGTTGTACTAGATTATACCATAGTACTACCACTGTAAGGATGCCTTTGCCATAATTTTATACATTTACCCATCTTTATATTGTACATTTTCGGTTAATTGGGTTCTCCGCTTAATCGGGTCAAAATGCTCTGGAACCAAAGTGATCCGATTAAGCGGAGTCTACTGTATATTGAAGGAAGCCAAAACCATACTAATTTTTGAATTATAGAATGCTTACAAGTCTACCATGAGTAAATAATTCTGCATCATTGTACACTGAATTAACAATGCAAGTACATGGTAATGAATATACATCAATGGATTATAATTTTTTAAACTAATCGATTGATCATGCAAGCAATGTGTTGACAATACTAATTTGTCCTAAATACCTTCTTGCCACAATAACCTGCAATGTGATACATTCCACAAGCCACGTACGTTGCTACCCAATTGCAAAACTATATATACAATGTCTTGAATATTATAAATTCGTGGCAGACTCCTAACTGGGTAGTGGATATTTGGTATCGTTGAGATTGATGCAATAAAGCTGTGATGGTTTCCGTTCCAGACAGCAGTACTGCAACTTTACTGCCAATTATCCAATAATTTGTGCTTCTGGGGACTACTATTCGCCCTGATGAGTGGGCTTCTTACTTATTTTGGGTACACGAGGCTACATTTATGAGACTGTCAATCTATTATTGGAAACAAACATCATAGAATCGTGCTGGAGAATGAGGAACAAAAAGAACATATTTAACAACATAATTGCAGGAATTAGAAAGCATTACTCTGTAGTCTGATGTTGTCTTTATTACATCTATTTTATTACACCTTTCTTATATACTACTGATCACTTAGAAATTTATCATACGTGAATCCGTTAGAGTAGTATAATTATTTATTTATGGTATACTTGTAGCTCATAATAATAATAATAATAATCATCATCATCATCATCATCATCATCATCATCATCATCATCATCATCATCATCATCATCATCATCATCATCATCATCGCCATAACGAAATAGTATACACATAGTATAAGCATTCTGTCATGCCAAAATTAGTATGGTTTTGGCTCCTTCAATATATATGAAAATTCCTTTAACTTTCTCAATTCTTGACCGATTGTTGCGTTCTTTTCACCTAACCTCATTTTTTCTAAGTGCTACTACACTACAATAACTACATTTGCATTAAAACCCATTTCATCAAGGTGTGCATTGCTATTGTTTGTGCCAAAATCTCTACCATCCATAATGATAAATTTCGATCATATTACTTGTAGTTTTATTTCGGTCGACACAAGTACCCTTTTTCCAAAATCCTTAATCAGTTTTATGCCTTATGCATAGTTGGCTATGGTACAATGATAAAATGAAGTGACAGGTAAATATTTGTTAACCATTGACACTTCCTCTGTATACAAGGGAAATAAGTACCCTTCATATTTTTATGTGAATATTATATACTTATTAAGGTGATCGCCCCTCAAAATTTTCGAAAAGTTTCGAGATCGTTCAAAAGTGATGTTTTGGGATAAATATATATTGAAGTGTCCAAAGGGTCTAAAAATCCAGTATAAACAAATGATCACTAGTTTTAATTGACTTATCACAAGATGAAGTAGATCACATTTTCAATTTTTTGCGAAATTTTGTCAATTATTATAATACAGTATATTTTTAACGAACAATCTTTTCATTCCTTATTGACGTTTAGCTCCTGTGACTTTAGTTTGTTCAGATATTATTTGGTTTCGATTTTTTAGCCCATGTCTCTAACCATTGACATGCCTGATTGGATACCTGACACCCTTGGGTTAGAACAAATCCTTTCCCTTTTGAAAGATTCACAAAGTACTAATAATGTTCTACATAAAGACGTCCATCGCAAACTTGAAGCTTTGAATCAATTTCCAGATTTCAATAAGTATTTGATCTATATTTTGACTCAATTACACATGATTGATGAACCTAGTCGATCTTTGGCTGGACTTATTCTTAAGAATAATATGAAGCTACATTTTCAGAGGTATTTAAGTATATTTATTGCAGAGTCTACTAACCATTAGCCCTATTCACTATTAATAACAATCATTCTTTCCTATATGGATACATAACTTGCATTTTCGCTAAAATACATTTATTACAGTGGAAGCCGCTTAATCACAACTCGAATAAGCGGGAGATCACTTTGGTTTATCGCCAGTGTTCCCTCAAAGCAATTCCGGCGATTTTTCCCTCGAAGATATCTGATTTCAGAACAGAAATAACCGGAATATTGCCGTTTGTGCTTGATCAAGGGAAATTAGAGGGCTATAGAGAGTAAAGATTACCTGATTATACATGATTATTTAATTCGTCAATTTGACTCGATCCCATATGTAGTCATTTTTGAAAATTGACAATAATCTTAGGAGATATCAGCCAAAATCTATTACAGGTATTAAGTATTTTGTAGTGTTTCAAAGTTGGAGCAGTTTCCAACCTATTAGCCCATTATGCGATCACATGATATCTTTGCGACTTGTAAATAATTTCTAGACATGGAATATGAGAATCATTACATCATATTGTGAAACTTGAGGATAGCTACAATATATTTCTTAATATTTTGGGTAAGGCAGTATGTAATTCTATTCATCTACTATGCACTTCTACTTATCCCTTATCCAAAATGTTGTAGTTCCCAGTCCTTATATTCCGCAATTCACGGGTTAAATTCAGATTCAAGTCATAAATATTATCCTAAAATAATCGCCTTAATATGTGTACAAAAAATGATAATGGTAGATGGATTGAATATAGTGTTGCAGATTGTTACGAGATAATGAACCGGGACCGGACCAATCATGGACCGAGGAGGACTCATAATATGACAAATTTTGCGTCTTATCCTATTTTCATCTTAACCGTATATTTAAAAATGATATTCGTTGCACTTATAGTGAAGCAGAATAAGCCCAAGATATTGGAAGGATTTTACATCTTTTGTTCAAGCATGAACAATGATTTTATGAATGATCAAGACCATTTAAGATCAGGAGCCATCATGAAGTTCGAGTTTATTGCCTGAGCATATTGGCCATTTCATGTGCCACTTTGGGCACATTTTGAAGGTGTTTAACAAAAATTCATAAAATCCTGTTTGAATCGAAACGAATTTTGGTGTCGATATTCGTAACCAGTGAAAGATTTCGCTTTGTTTGAGTTGTCATTAGAATATGTTAAGGGTATTTTTCCCCTAGCAACGCAAGATTGTGTTAACATTCCAATCTCAAATATTGTCGTAGGCCTATCTAGTGACCCTTTGTTAGACGCCCCTAGGCTAGCTGAGTCTAGTTTTACATATCAACCTCTAAATGATCTTGAATCGCAAATAATATGAAATTGGTACATTTTCGCTTGAATAGATAGCGTGATTGCCAAATATGTA
Organism: Oopsacas minuta; assembly: GCA_024704765.1. Lineage (NCBI taxonomy): Eukaryota > Metazoa > Porifera > Hexactinellida > Lyssacinosida > Leucopsacidae > Oopsacas > Oopsacas minuta. Next base: position 256,804 of record JAKMXF010000327.1, on the reverse strand, counting down.
TTAAATAATGCTGAATCTTTAAAACCATGTAGATGGTTAATTATTTATCATGTTAAAAATGTTGAAATACCAATTGATCTACAATCTTTTCTGAATAATATATTTAATTGTCTGATAATGTTCCAACGTTTCTGAGTTATCACACAGATCATAGATTACACGTATTTTGTTAATATCTTCTGATAACTCGAGTATCATTAGAATTATGGTCAATTCAGCATAGCCAATAGATAGTATCCGGCTGACTTCCCTTCTCCTTATATCAAAATATATCACGAGGGTATGGGAGATTGAGTGTATACTATAAAATGGCTCTCCTGATTAGGCCATAATTTCCGCGATTATCGAGTTCAAAGACGAGATAACAAAATACGTGCAATCCATGGTCTGTGCGATAACTCAGAAATGTTGGAACATTATCAGACAATTACATATAATTATTCAGAAAAGATTGTAGATCAATTGGTATTTCAACACTTTTATAGATTGAGTATTAACGCAATGCATGGTTTTCATGATTGAAAGATTTTTTAAATGATACTTGCCAATTACGTTAATTATTAGGGTAACAATGTACCAATTTCACATTATTGGCGATTAAAGATTTCCCATCAAAATATATCCACTTCCTTTTATCCTGGTCAAAGTAGTGATCAGGCCTTATCTTTGGCGGGTAATGGATACCTATTCAAGTTAATGTTTTCTCTGCATTTTTTGCATAAATATTTGGGCCATTCACCGAGATCTACACCATACGATAAATTAATTAGTTTTTCAAAACCTTTTAACTGAACAAATGAAGTTATCATGTTAATTATGTCATAAATATGAAGAAAATGGATGGACCGCGGAGGTCGTTCTAGTGAAATCATAATTAAAGATCATGTTAAGGGTTGATATGTACATAACTAGACTCAGCTAGCCTAGCGGCGTCGAACAAGTTGTCACTCGATAGAGTTAGGACAATTTTTAAGAATGGAATGTTAACACCTTCCTACGTTGCTAGGGACATTCCCAAATGTATTTGAATGACCATTCAAACGACGCAAACCTTTGCTGATTTATCAACACCAAAATTCGTTTTATTCAAACTGGAAGAATTAGATGCATTTTAACACCTTCAAAATGTATCCAAATGTGGCTAATTAAAATAGCCACCATGGTCAATACACGCGAGCTTCAAGATGGATCCTGATCTTAACATGGTCTTGAACATTCAAAGAATCATTGTGGAAATTTCACACTTCTACCAAACATCGGGGTTGGGTTCAACTACTTTTGCAACTACTTAAGTACAAATATTTCTTGGATGCTCAAGTACAAGTACAAGTACTTATGTACAATTACAAATACTTTTCCGAAGCTTTCTGCTATCCATATAGCCTATTTGAATTTATTGCAAAGCAAATTTGTAATTGAATCATTGATACAAGGTATATCAAGGGTTGTTCAATACATAATGAGACTTTTTTCATGATTTATATAGTACACCTATACTTATCATATTTGATTATCAAATGTTTCGATAAATTCCCCCTTTAACTCTATACTTCGTTTCCATTGTTCTGGTAACTTTACCAGCCCTAGTGGTATAGAATTCTTTACGGGTCGCTTTTTCCCACTGTTGTATTTCGTACTCCAGCCGTTAGGATCCTCAAATCTCTTCCCTCGAAAGGGTCTCTTCATCTCTCCAAACAGCCAGTAGTCGCTGGGTGCCGGTCTGGAGTATACGGGGGATGAGGGAGGCATTCGAATCCTAAGTCGTCAATTGCAGCCATTGTCTTGGAGCTTACATGGGGCCTTGCGTTGTCATGTTACAGCAATACGCCACGTGTCAACTTGACTCGCCTCTCATGTTTAATCCCTTGACGTAAAAGCGTGAGAGGCAAGTCAAGTTGACACGGACTGGTGGTAAATAATATTGGAGTCAGTGTGCGGGCCGTTCGTGGATGGTGGTTACGTTGTAAGAAGGGAGATTCTCTTACAAACAGAAGTGACCGCGGTTGGAAAACTGTGATCACCCTTCGAATTATTTCATCCTCCTAACCTCCAGAATGTTCGATTTTGGTCAGATTGTAGAGATAAAGCCCCGCATTCTGAGAGTGTAAAATTTCAAGTGTGGGGGTTATGTCCTATCGAGCTTTATCAGAACTCCATATCATACCTCCAACTTAACTGTTACAACTGAATATTTCATAAAGAAGATTTGAAGGAAACACTAACCTCTGCAATGCATTGGAAGAGAGTTACAGGGAATGTTTTAGAGAAAAAGATATTGTCCGACATGTCTGAGGCGATTTTCCAGCAAGATGGGGCGCCAGCCCACACCTCAAAATATGTCATGAATGGCTCAAAATAATGTATGCGAATTCTGGGAGAAGGGCATTTAGCCTGCCAATTCGCCTGATCTAAGCCCAATCGAAAATCTCTGGGTAATTTTACAAACAAGGCTTAGGATCAATGGAAAGCCCAACAAATCTAAAAATACTCCAGAAACAGCTGATTCAAGCTTGGAGAGAGATAGCTCCTGAACCTTTAGACAAACTCATTGCCAGCATGACAAATCGTATTAGTAAAGGTATTCAGTTAAAGAGAGGGTACATTGGTAAGTTAATAGAGTGTTTGTTTAAATCTGTTGCTTAGAAATTCTCGATTATATTAGAGGAATACAATTTCTTAACATCCTGTGAAACAGACTGAGACACTTTCCCTCTGAGAGCCATCTCACTTCCTTGTGCAAACGGTTACTTTCAAGTGTTTTGTAACAAAACTGGTGAATATTTCTTTCCTTGCGTTCCGAAGCTTTGATTTTGGTGGTTACATTAATTACTATATGAAATGAGTTCTGCAGGTGACCCAAATGCTCTCGATACCTGTTGAATAGGTTGTAATAAATTATGAACTTTTCAATAGTAGCTATCACAGTTATTGACTCGGATCTTCTTAGTGTTTGTTATCACCTCTTGTTATTTTATATTTAGGAATATTGTATTGCTGTTATGACTTGAATTTGTACCCTCTTTAGCTTTCTAAAACCTTAACGCCCCCCAGCGCCCCTTGCTGCATGGCCGCCCCAACAACCTTACAGCAACCCTCGGGGGTTCTACTGCCAACTTTGAGATACACTCCATTGGAATAATAGTGAACATAGGTTCTTAATTTCACATTATGAGGTAGAAGCAGATGTTTAATTACTCTTAATGTAATATATTATAGTTACAATTGCCATCACAATTACATTACCCAAAGTTTGGATTTGGCGATAGTTTAATTTGAATATGATAGATTATGCAATGCAAGAACTTGAATTGGCTTATCTTATTCTATAAATTTCGATGATGTCGAAATGTCACATCTACATAATACATATGACTTTATAATTTCTTGCAGTATTTGAATGTATCTCAAAATAGGAAATGGTTAACATCATCATCATGTTAAATAAATACAAATCCTTCTATATTTAAACTATACCCATTGTATTTTATCACTTTGTATAAAATATTGAATTTGTAAAATTTTAATTTATTTTTCATATCTTTCTAGTTCTCTTCAACTAGCCAAGATTCGAGTAATGTAGAATTAACGGTGTTCTAAATTGAGTATTCTTTTTCATTTTATGGCACATAATATGACAAAAATAATAATTTATTATCTGAGCATGCCAAAACGCTGCTTATTTTGAGTCAAGGGTCATTTTATAGTATGCATTCCATTCCCAGTATATGTAATTATAAGAGTTTAATATATAACAGCGTTTTTGATTTCTTTCTATATTGTAGGCTTATAGTCACTATATAGAAAGTAAGTAGTATGATTAAGTATCTTTGGCTCACTATTATGCTACTATAGCATCTAAAGTAAACCTTGATTGGGCCAGAATTCTGATTTTTGCAAGATTCGTAGTTTTTTACGTCAGTTTTTTTACAAATTAATATTTAATTTATCTGGTATGTTCTTCATAAATGTGCCAATATTGTTCAGAAAGATTATGAATCCGGAGTTCTGAGGGTACCAACATAACCATTTATACTGTGTACAAGAATTGACCAACGCAGGGGGTGACGTGAGTATACTCTGGGACTTTTACGCGGTCCATATATTATGCTTTCCAATATTCTATATAGTCGTCGTATTTAAGTATACTATATTCATATGTGAATTTTGTAGTTAGATGCACCAATTTCTACTACAAAAATATTATTTCTTTAAAATATATTCATTTTCACAAATTTCGTTTCTCTTCTTTCGAATGGTCTAAAAAAATAGATTCTAACCATAAGAAGTTAGTCAAATTCATGGTCTAAGTGCAGCTGATCGAATATTCAGCCAACTTCAAACGTTGAGATGACGATTTAGTGTTACAGTGGCGTTTCCAGGGGGATAGGGTGTATATATTCCCCCACCTGGATAAATTTACATGATATGGAATCATGCTGTTTTTGGAATTTCATGTTACCCACTGAAATATTGGCTCAAATTGCAAATCATAAATGTTTGTTTCTCTTCGCTGGCATCTTACCCTAAATATCCTATTACCTTATATTACCTTAATCTCAGGTAAATACATAGTATTTATATACGGAAGAAAGCTGCGTGAACTGTGACGGTGAGTCTGTTCAAGTATATTGAATATGACAACACATAATTTGCTTATGAGTATGCTCAAGTTGAAACAAAACTTAAATTTAGCTGATTTATTTGAATTTTCCTTTTCAATGAATCCAATATATTGATGTACACAATGAAGCAAGTCATGGAATTGTGTTTTTGAACTTCGAATATGTTAACCATTACTTACTTGCCATGCAATCCAAAATATATGTGATTGGATGCCTACAGTGCATACGCTGGCTTGTCCAAGTCTATGGAATTTACATAACGAAAATGTATAATTGCAGTTTGATAAAATTCATCAATTACACGGTGACCAGTAAATAGTGTTACATAGCCAAATTTGAATAACTCCAAAACTATTTACTATTTCGAAATTAGACTTTACGGAGGTTTATGATAAATATGACTAATTATCTGGACAAATTCTTCTTCAATATGTCCTCCCTTAACTTTAACAACCCTCCGGATACGATCCCTGAATTGGAATATAGTTGTTTCGCAAGTCTTCCTTGGGAATCTTTAGCTATTCTGTAATTAATGAAGCTTTTAGAATTTCCAAATTTTTATGGGGTTTTGGACAAGCCCTAGCCTACAAATTCCTCCATACAGAAAAGTCTGGAGGGTTGAGATCTCGGCCATACGGGGGCCATTCTTCCTTAGTCAGAAAGTCTATATTTTGACCTTGTAACCACGATTTTGTCCCTTTAGATGTATGAGCCGGTGCCGAGTCCTGTTCAAATAACCAGGCCCATTATTAAAGAACTTCTGTCCAGAATCTTTAATTTAGCTTCAAGAATCAGTTCGTTATAGGTTTCTGTATTTATTCTGACTCCTCGTGGGATAAATTCCAAGTTTGTCCTTGAATCCGCAGAGACACCAGCCCTTATCATAATAGAAAGTGGAAGCTGGATTCTATTAATGAATCTTACATGGCTAGAGATACTTTTAGATGAAGACGTTGATATCCTGTCATTTTGGCGGTTAGATGACTCTTCTATTGTGAACAGCTTCTCGTCAGAGAAGAGAATTTTGTCATGGGGATTCGTCCGAGTGGCCGTAAAAGGCCCTTGCATTTATTGAGCCTTTTCTCTCGAATAACTGGTGTAAGATGGTATACTATGCGTCTTTTAAGTGCTTTAAGCTCCAGGTCGTTGCGTACAAGTTTACGAAGAGATTCTCTACCAACCTTCAGATCACGAGTCATCTTTCTGATAGTACGATGCAAATTTAGGCAGATTCGACATCGGATCACATTCAAGAGATTTTTCGTTCTTACTGAAGTGGGTCTGCCAGGCCGAGGCTTATCCCTGACGCTACAAGTTTCCTTCTAACGTTTTATCGTCCATATGCCATCATCCTATTGATTTTATCCTTTTTCATAATTCTCACGATTTCGTTTGGACCCTTTCCTGATATGTGAAACAGAACAATTTTTCCTTATATCATTCATGTGAAATACGAGTGTAGTCCAAAAAGTTTTTAGAATGAATGCTGTGACTTCATTTCTTGCAAACCAATACATTTTATATCTGTTATCACTTTTTTGACAGCTACTTATATAGTCAGCACTTGGCTCTAATTTTGAATTCGTACCGAATTATTTCTCAAGGATTTACATTTGGGAAGGAGGGATTTTTGCGCAATGATTTTTATGACTCTATGAGAAAACTTAGTCCTAAAGAATCACATATTCAACTTCAGGACACATTTGGAGAAAGATTACCATCGTAGGCAACTGTGTACAACTGGTACGGTGAATTTAACCGTGGACGAGAGACTTTAAGTGATGAGATGCGATCAGGACGTCCTGCAGATGCGGTTAACCCAGAAAATATCCAGAAAGTCAAGAAAATAATCAAAGATGAGCGTCGAATCATGATATATGGAATAATGAGTCATTTAGACATCAGCAGAGGAAGCCTCCATGCCATACTCCATGAACATCTCTTGGTGAGGAAAGTGGCTGCACGTTGGATTCCACTTAAAATTTCTGAAGGACAAATTACAACTCGAGTGGATTGGTGCAAATTTATGATCAGAAAATTCGATCATGGTCGTTCAAAGCTATTGAATACATTAATTACGGGAGATGAGGCTTGGATTTACCAATATGACCCAGAGACCAAGCAACAAACCTCAGTTTGGCTTTTTCCAGATGATGATCCCCCTCAAAAATTGAGACGTGCACGAAGTGGCCACAAGGAAGGTGTCGCCAGTTTCATCTCTCAAAAGGGACATGTTCCTACTGTTCCCCTTATTGAGCAAAAGACTGACTGCGAGTTGGTATGTCAACATTTGCATGTCTCAGGTGATAGAAAAGTGGATCGTTTTACATCCTAAAGCCTACCTCACCTCACTTCAATGGCACCATGACAATGCAAGTGCACTCAAGGCAGCTTTGACAATGGATTTCTTTGCAGAAAATGGTATAAAATTGATGCCCCATCCAGCATATTCCCCAGATTTGGCTCTGTGCGACTTCTTTCTTTTCCCTAAACTAAAAAAGAAGATCAAATAGGTTCATTTCAATAGTGCAGAAGAGGCAAACTAGCTTCTAATGAGTCCCTCCAATACCTAACCAAAGAAGACTGGGAAATTTGTTTTGAAAGTTGGTTTAGAAGGATGGATTTATGTATACAGTCATCTGGTATATGCTTCGAGAAACTATAAATACTAATCCATTTCCTACTATTCCTTCATAGAGATCTAAAAGCTCTTTGGACTGCCCTAGTATATAAATTTAGATTCAGTTTACAAAGAGCTAATATTCATATTAAATAAGAATAATAGGACGCATCAAAGTTGATGCCTGAGAAAGATGGTTCAATATGTATATAGCTTACATTATCGATCCAAAATATGTAACAGCATTTAATGGCGCCCTGTAATTCTGGCTGCTTTAGATATATTTCTTGAATTTTGTTATTTCTTCTGCCACAGCTTAAGTATTACATTTCCTCATTCAATTTAAACGTTTTAAATACATAGAAAATAATTCCAACTTTCCAGATTTATCCTTTCGCATTTCCACAAAAGATTTTCAAAATTCGGTTATTTCCTAAATTAAAAAAGGCCGCAAAATATATATATAGCATCAGGTAACTTAAAACTTTCAAGAGTTATTCAATTATGTATATATTTGACATGCTAAACTATCGTAATGCGCTTGAATCCGCAACTTAATTTTATGTCTGAATTCCATTCTATATTTCCGTTGCTAGGCAACCAGTTAACTATGTTATTTGTTATGATTACTGATGTACCTGATCGCTTCATTATGATAACTGTATTGGTTCAAAAGTAGTTAGATATTTAAACACAAATGTTGATACATTAATTTATGAATAATATTCATTTATCGCAGATTTATCAATAGCAGATGGTAAAATTCCACGAAACCGCCATGATTTAGCTAATATTCTGAAAGTGAAGGACATAAACTTCACGATACAGTAGATGAAGTTGTTTATGTCTTAAATATTGAAGAAGATTTGAGAGAGTCAGTTTCTTCGTATGTGAAATTGTAGGATTAATCTGATAAATCCAAAAAATCAACAGATCAACAAATATATGAGTGGTGGACTTCAGAAATTCCTTGGGAACCAAGACCTAAGAAATTTTGTCTTCGGTCTTCATTTGGATCATCAGATTTTCATCCTAGGAAGCCATTGTTAATGATTTCCCTTAAACAACAACTGTCCTGGTTATCACACATTTTGGAATAAGTAAAGGATACTGCGATAACCGATAACACAACGCCTATGGAGATTGCCGCACTATTATTGTAACAAATAGCCAATGAGGAAGATAACCGTCTGGTTGCAAAGTTTGCTAAAGAAATAGTAAGCGGTAGGTTCAGTTATTATACTGCTCAACTGGTTCCAGTTGATAAAGCTCTGTTCCTGCTTGATCTACTCGATGGGGGTAGAAGAAAGTATACACAGCTTCGTCAAACATTACTGGGAGACAATATCATCCTTCCATCTTATAGCAAGGTTGCATATCTACTCGATCTGGCAATTTCGCGACCTTCATTATATTTATATCCAGATCCAGTGAAGACAACAGGTGTATATGCTTCATATTCCCTTCAAATCCAGTAAATCTTGGACAGGATACTATCTACTGTAGATCTCCCTCAGTGAAGATTTCCAACTGACCTTTAGGATAGCAGATGGTCTAGATCAGAGATGGAACCGGTCAGCTTTTTCATGACCCAACCCGACCGGTTCCATCACTGGTCTAGATGGTTCTGGTTGTCATGGTATCTCTAACCAGCAACACACTAACACAAGCACGAAGAATTTCATTTTGTTCTATTTTAAACCTCTCTCTATACATACAACATCAGGCAGAGTTGTTGGGAGAATAATCCTCCAAATTCTCCATTCTCGCAGAGACCTATCTTTCTATGTGCTGCGAAGGAACTCGAAGCAATTATTCGTACATTCATGGTTGATATTATCAATCCAGAAATATATGAGCATGGGGAATGTATATCTATAGAAGGTGGTTTAGTTATTGTTGATATCGTACGATCTATATTTGACTGGAAGATGTCAGCTATTCTTTCTGGTGCTGGAGGCGCAAGTTGCATATTGTATACAGCCACACATAAAGACTTGAAGGACAGAGAATTGATAACTGATGGATTCTCTATTAACAGAAAACTTACTGATGCTGCTCAGTTATTCTTAGATATTGATGATATTATTCATTCTTTGCATTTCCTTCAAACAATGTTTTAACTTATACACCTCACAGTGGGCTTTTTGCTGGAAATAGCATGAAATTTTTACCCCCTCAGAATTGTATTTCCTTATTATTATTGAATTCACAATCCTTTCAAACCTAGAAATTAGTAATTTCATTCTGATTCAACAAGTAAATTGGTTGTTATGGTGATGAATATTTGCGGCTTCTTGTAATTGGAATTTCTGTTGTGTGGTATATCAAAATCGATCAAGTTTCATAGTTATATTTTTAGCACTTGTAACTAAGAAGAAAGAATTCCTTTACAATAATGAAACATTTATATTTCAATTATCTAATTTACATCTTGAAATGTCGTTTGGTTTCTAACTTTCTATTCTAAAACTAGATAAAACGCGATGACTATTTAGGACATTTTTTTTCGGCGTCCACAGGATATTTTATGCTGAAACTTGTTGTGGCGTTTCGTTGCGTGAACTCTCACTGGTCTTAAAATGTAGGTTATAATAATATATTCAAAAAATATAATAGTTTAGACCCGCCGGAGGGCGCCCAAACTATCAAGCATTCATTTGAATGGGTGTAACTTTAATGTAAAATTTCCCTATGAAATATTAGCATTATGAATAACAAGGAAGCTTTTGACTTTCTATCCTCACGTAAATCTGTCAGAGATGCAACAATCGTATTTATGGATAGTCAGCAACTTGATGATAAATATTATAGTTGTATCCGATACAAATTCGTTGAGTTGAAGGGTGATAGAGAGATATTTCGTAAAAGAAACGACCTAAATACATGGGATGATATGATATTCTTTGACAATTCAACATTGGCAGAGAAGAGGCGGTTATCGTCTGAAGGTGATATTTGTACTCCTAATCATGTTCATGCAAAGGCTATCAGGAAACCACTCCTAGAATTAACGATTAAAGGACAAAGGGTACGTCTGGAACCTCTTTTAGCCCTGATTAAAAGCTTAGCAGCTAGTGAGGACGTGGATAGCAAAACGATGGCAGCCATGGCTCTGCAATTTGTCTCATCTTCTTCAGGAGATTACTCCACCAGTTCCTTCTGTCTGGAAATAGTCAGCAAAGGCACATTTCAAGGCAATATAAAGACACACATCTCAATTGCTAAGTCTACGTTCCTCCTAGGGCAACTGGAAATAGGTAAGTGAAAGTACATTGAATTGAGGAGACTTTGTAAGTCAGACAATGTACTATTCCCTAAGTATGAGCTAATTTCCCAGTATCGAGCAGATATTACTCTGGAGAAGGAATTCATTTTTATCCGCAATGTGTCTGATGCGCCTATGGGAGTAGGGATATCTTACATCTCTATCATCAAACAGACAATTTCCCGCCTACTCGAATCACTTCCCACAGATTCTGAATTTGAATTCCCGTTGACATTTTCTGCAACAGATGGCTTGGATGGATCTGGATCCCATCAAGTTTATAATCAGATTCAAGAGTCACCAGATATTGGTTCCAAAAATTTCATTCTCTTTGCTTTCAAACCTCTCGCTATCCACGACAGCGCAAACAAACTTATTTGGGAAAACGAAAGGCCCAACTCACAATTTCAGATTCGCCCGTCACTTTACTAGCTGCCAAAGAAAATAGCGAAAATGTACGTCATCTAATGGATACTTATATTAATCCTTACGTAGCAGACATGGAAGAAAATGGGATACTACTCTCGCAAGGACTTGTGAGGATAAAATTGCTCAGGACCATGTTCGATGGAAAAATGGCAGGAATTCTATCTGGAGCCGGTGGTGCTCACTGCCAACTCTGTACTGCGACTTTCAAACAACTGCATGATGTCGAACTTATACGAGATGGTTTTCCTATTAATCGTTCAATAACATCGGCTAAGAACTGTTTCAAAGCGTGAATGAAGTAGAATTTCTATCTCTAAGTTCCAATGACCGTCTTGGATTGACTCACCAACCTATTTCCGACATCGATATAATTTGCTCTTCTCCATTACATTCATATTTGTGCATCTTCAGATGGTTTATGACCCTCGTTTATCATCTGCAATCAGGTGCAAGGAAGTGGTCACCATCATCCTTAGGCATAAAAAACTCAATGAAGTTTGTTTCAGGCTTATTGATGGAAAAGACTGGTATGAAGATTGATCAACCCAGCAGTGATGGTGGCACTACATCAACTGGCAATGTTGCTCGAAATTGTTTCTTGGACAAAAACCAATTTCTTTACTGGGTTTGTTCCTTGATACCAACAGAATACCATGAAAATATAAAGGTCATCCACACTAACCTTTCAGTATGTTTGCGTATTTACAACAGCGACCGAGAGATAAACACTGAAAGACTGGATATTCTTTGCAAGGACACATACGAATACATTGTAATCAGGTTCCCTTGGGCAAACATCAGTCCAACCTTGCATAAATTACTAGCCCATTCTTCAGAACTCATTAGAACTTGTAACAATAGCCATGGACTTAAAGTCTTCTCTGAAGAAGCAGTTGAAGTTTCAAACAAACTCGTCCGAAGGTATCGCAAACACCTTGCCAGAAAAATGTCGTTTTCTCTGAATACTCGAGATATCTTTATACGACTGATGTGTAATAGTGATCCTGTCCTCAATATGTATAGAAAATTTACAAAAGTAAGCAAGAAAACCCACTCTTCTGAACCTCCAGACCAAGAAGTTCTTTTCTCACAATTAACTTGCTAATAAATAATGATTGAAATAGATGGAGGCACAAGATACAATTTAAATGTGTGTCTATGATCCAAAATAAGCTTTCTATCGCCTCTAGCAACTGAATTTTAAGCTCAAAAACTATAATTTATGATAATATGAAAGGTGTCAATGACGTCATAACTTTTTAATGAGATGACCTAGATTTTTTTTTTATGCAGAAATCGTTTTCTCAGGGGTAATTTCCTATTGGCTAATAATGCATTATATATCTCTATCTTGCATGGTTTTCCTATTTCCATTTCACCCCCCCAAAATGCCCACTGTGCACCTATCTCTACTATCAATATAACTTCAGGTATCTCCATTTCTTTCTTATACATGCATCTCTTCGGTGAATGTATTTTATGAAAATAATGTGAATTCAATATTTCCTATTTTGAACAATTTTTAGATAGTTTAATCATTTGGTATATCATCTTCATATCAATACACTAAGTTGGTCTACAAACTCTAGCTATTAAAGAAATTATGAAGTTTATTCAATCCTATATTCAGGAAAACCTGGTTTGAAAGTTGACCTACCTGACCCCAGTGGCTGAACGACTTCTACAGTTAATGTTGCTCGAAGGGCCTTTTTGGCGAACTGACTACCTCAAATGTGTATTATCTATCATTGCAATTGACCATCGAACAGCCTTTCACGAAAATCCATACACAACTTTCTACAATCCTCAAAGTATATAATTCAAGCAGGAAAGTTAACACTCTCCGAAATTGGGGAATCTGTGCAAAAATGCCTATCTTCTGATTTATATTCATTTCAATGGGGAATTATCACACCAACATTACGCAAAATATTAGCCCATTCTGAGAAGTTAATTCGAGAGTCTAATGCTGGGTTCGGCTTGAATGATTGCTCTGAAGAGGGTACAGAATCTTCTAACGAACTTGTTCGAAAATATCTGGAGAATTCGGCAAGGAAAAATAGTTTCGAGACTAATTTTATGGGTGTTTTGTGAGATTCGCCTCCCAGAGCGATCCTATTTCTGTAAGCTTTCGGCGAAGTTTAACGCGTGAAATATGTGCTAAATCTTGTCATATATCGAGATCGAAATGTAGCAAACCAGATAATATCCAACACCCATCTAATGTAGATGCTCTATTCGCTTCCTTAACCTGTTCCTCATAGTTGCTATACTTGTATATAGATAAATAGATTTGTAGACATGTGTACACATGATTTTAGTGTATTGCTGAATCATTTATTGCCAACCCATATTTTGGAATATATTTATACACGCCAATGACGTAATATCAAGAAAAATTGACGTCTTAGAAGAAAATTCATACTCGCAATCGACTCGTAAGTATCGATTATATATATGCAAATAATACATTATACAACGATAGGACTCACGTTTACCTATTCCTTACCAAATGCCGTTTTATACCACTGTGCAAATGTATATTACGGAATAATGAGAAATACTTTCGAATTTACCTAACAGTGGAAAGGCAACAAATGTTGTTGCAAATTGAACTCATCGTCCAGGGCTTCGTCCCAGACCCCCAGCTGGATTATTATCTCCACTGCCAACAATTCCCGGATCTGCCACTGACTGTATCAGCTCATTTTATGTTGGCAATAATACTATTTATTTCTCTAACCAACTCATTCAAATATCATTTAACAACTCATTCAATTTGATTACTACTATTCATACCAACTCATTCTAAATATTAAATTGTTACTACTAACTTTTTTAACTCATTCTTTGAAATGATTTGGTTTTGCCGCCTGATTTGCGAGAAATATTTTATCTGTATCAACTCATTTGGGATTTAAAGAAATGATTCGGTTCTACCAACTCATTCATGATAATGAAGTTATTGTGCCAACTCAAAATGAGATAATACAGTCATCAATTTATTGTAGGTATGTATGTGAAATTTAATACAGCTATGAGTAGTGCATTACTTTTATGTGTCCTTTAATCCATATCTACAATTCTTCTGTATATTTAGTTTACCACTTGATGTTAAAGACTTTGTGAAACTTTATTGTTTACGATCCATTGGAACTGGCACTCCTCTTATTCGAGCTACCCTAGGAATCCTTATTGCAACAATTGCTGCTAAAGGAAATATTTGTTCATGGCCAGAATTACTACCAAGTATGTATTCCTTAATTGCAATATTTATTGCTCTATTAAATATTCATTTGATGCATTCATACAAATCACTTTATGATGTTATATTTGCCGCAGTACTAGCAACAATTGACCTTGAAATATACTCGTACTGTTCATTAATTGTACTTAGGGCATTCCAAAAGTTCCCATCTTTGTTCAATATCTTGACACTACAACATCTTACTAATCAAATTACTACATAAAATGTTCAAAATACTCCCCCTCTACATCTATGCATAGTTGTAGCCTTTCAAGCCACTTCGAAAATGTTTGTATATACACGTCTATGTCCACTGAATTGAAATTGTGGTGAATCCCGTTTCCTATCTCTTGTCGGGCATGAAATAGCTGTCCACCGAGATGTAGTTACATTTCAGGAAATAGCCAGAAATGACAAGGTGATAGAGCTGGGGAATACATAGGATGTTCAATCGTTTCAAACCCGATGTCCTCAATGACATCTCTAATGTATTTTAAAACGTGAGGTCTGACAATATCGTGGAGAAGTCTGATTCCTCGAGTTCTTGTACGCGGACGTCGTGTTTTATAGACATTCTCGACTTCTCTCAGGCATTTATCTACGGAATATTCTCCAATGAGTCGTTCTCCTTTAGGCACAAGTATTTGAACCACTGGCCCATACGCATCAAAAAATATGCTTTAGAGGACCTTATCCTCTCAGAAATCCAGACGTGCCTTTTCGGTAGATTAATAACCATTTGGGAGTCACGATTTGCTTTGTTCCTTACGCAGAGGTTCAGAAAATTTAATCAAAGTATCGTCACCAATAGCGATTTCATATAACGTTCCAGAATCACAATCTCTATATTCTTTAAGCAATTTTTTCGCGCATGATGCCCTCTTCTCCTTTTGCCTCTTAGTGAGGATTTTTGGTATCCATCGGACTGATATCTTTCAATATTCGAGATAATCGTGTAGAAATGTATGAACACTTCCCGATGAGATGTCCAGGATTAGGGCAATCTCTTCAACGCTCAAATGTGGGTCAATACCAATAGTTCCAGAATTTGATAGGCAATTTCAGAGGTGGTAGCGGAATTGGTCTTCCGGTCTGAGGGTCATTTTCAATGCTGCCTCTACCAGCCTTTAATTTACATGCCCATTCCTTTATAGTGGGATACGCTAGTGCTTCCTCATGATAAACGGTGACTAGATCCTCATGTATCTGAAGTGGTTTGTATCCGAGTACGGTATGAATCTTTATGTAAGCTCGTTGTTCGGTTTTGCTTGATATGTGTTTGAAGCCATGAAAATGTTGACTCTCTAAAATATGTCAATGGTAAGTAGGTTAGATCAAGATATTGAGAGTTAGAGTTTGCTCAACAGTATTCAAAATGGTGATCGATAAGACTATTATGATGTACTGTGCATTTCATGTAATCGAGTAGAGTTTGGTTGCTATAAACTAAGGATGGGAACTTTTTGAATGCGCCTAGTAGTACCTGAGTCATTTACAAAAAATGCTTTTAAGTTTAATACATCTTTGCTGACAGCTTAGCCTATTAATTGGATTTTTAATGTGCATGTATAATTGTAAGCACTAAGTGTATTAGAATAAATTAGGTATTATAGCATACTAAATATGAAAGATTCAAGGAGCACCCTCAATGATACTGAAACTGATGTATAGACTTGACACATATACAGTGATAATTCTAATTTAGTAAGCAAAATTACACTATTATTTTTTATTCTACTAGTATATTGGTTCTCAACCTTTTTTTCCCTCGTTGACCTCTTTGGTCCATTTTATGGGACCCGCGGACCCCCTGCCAATAAACATAACGAAAACATGTTTAGGGCCACGGACCCCAGGTTGAGAATCACTGCACTAGTACATCATAAACTTCGGGAACTAGTAAACAAGTAAGACCATTAATTAAATATTGGGTTAACTACTCTCGGACCAAGGTTATCCAATTTAGCAGAATTGATTGCACTTGTATCTGTCAAAATAGCATCAATAATTTTTGTGATGAAGCCTATTTAATTTGAGTTATATCACACCTCATTTTTGGCAATTCTCTGTGAATTTTCATAATATGAATTAAATATGAATTGCTAAAAATCGCTATACCCCTAACCCACATGCTTCCACTACCCTTGACTGTATGTATGTATTATAACTTTTTATAATAATAACACACAACTATATCTTAGAGAACTGATAGTAAATACAAGGACGAGAAAATTACATGACCCTCTTTTTTGGCAATTCTCTTAGTTCAATTATCAATTTTCCAAAAAACATATTTCATTTTAATCTTTGTAGCCCTTCCATATTATGTCAAGACAAAGTATCTGTGCGCACCGTTGGGGGTCTGGAAACTTGTAATTTAGTTTGAGTAAAATATCAACAAAAAGAATATGCTAATAACTTTTTGTCGAATCTTCTCAACCAAGACATGATACATTCCAAACTATATAACATTCCATAATATTCTATTTTCGAAGGACAAATCTAGACAGCGAAAACTAGAACAATTACGATTCCAAAAGTTTATTAAATATTTACATCTTTGGTATAATATAGACTTAGAATAAGAACATGGACAGAGGAATTTTAGGTTTGAAAGTATATATTATAGGTATCCCATAATATATAAGTTTATGCTGCTGTAATTTCGGTTATTTATATTCCAGGATCTTCGCAATAATTTTTCCCACTATTTCAACAATGGAGAATCAAGAAAATACACTCAAAATAGTTTTTGAAGATATGCCTATTTCCGCATATTGTTATACTGTGTGACATATATGGGTTTTGCCTTGAGACTCGGGACCACTCCTGAATCCGCCATTAGCTATTATGGCGTCACTAGTATTCTGGCAAATGTATCTAATTTCACGTCTACTACACTTCATCATTTGCAAGTATTATTAGCATCCTAGTATCTCGTGTGTCATGTTGACTTAACAAAAATATATTTTTGGCAATTTGTGCCAACACTCATGTTTCACATAATTTTTCGAAACCTTACTTTTTGAAAATTCGTTTGATCATCTCCTCTATGATGACGTCATCGTTATGGTTGCCCAGGGGATCATCCTAACATATACTACACTTCATAAATTGGAAGTAATACTTTATCAGTCTAACTTCTACCGTTGTTGAGTTATTCACGTTTCAATTTTTAGTTTGTTAATGCCTTCACAAAGATGTCTATCGTGTTGATAATTAATGTTCCATAGTCTAGCGTTTGTGTACTATGCTTTGTGAATTGTATTGATACAATTATTGTATAAACATCTTCAAACGATTTTCTCTTCTTATTATATTTACCAAATGCCTAATTCCATTACATTATATTTTAAGTGTCACCAAAATGGCACTGTATTTCAATGCATGACCGACGCTAATTGTCTATATACCCGAAAGTTTCGGCTTGCTTTAGTATAGTTTTTGCTGTACTCCAGCTACGGATATATAAATCATACATTGATTATTAACACCTATTTTAATACTGTGTGACTATACTATAATGTAGTCGGCACAGTAATTATTGTGTTCGTCCTAACCCAAATCGTCTACCATAGGCCTTTAACTGAATTTTCAATAGTAACGAAAATATGTTATTTTTTCAACATTTCACAGAATTTTCAAAAATCTTGCATGATTTCATTATGCTGCGTCATCAACACCTGGATATATCTTTACAAATTTTCAGGTTATCGTCCTGAAATGAATTATATTGTGGTAGAATAGCATGACACTGTATTATGCACCTGTCTTCTGAATATTTATTGTTTACAACTAATATAGTAGCCATTATACCCAAAATACTGAAGTCATTCAAACATTAGGTTATATTTTCGATTACATTTATGCTTTTGAACAATATATATTTTTGAGGCACATCTGGTACTCATGTCTGGAAATATCTATAACATTCGAGACTTACAAACAGCCAATAATTGCTCAATATCAATTATATTTTATATATGATTGCGAGAAAGTACTGGAAAATACCGCCCAGAAGGACCCGATACAGGGTCAATGAAGGATAGTACATAGGTATTACGTATGAACACGTGTTCAGGATCCTCCCTCAACGTTAACATATGTCTGGGCATCTAAATTCTTGCAAAAAGTACTAGTTTTTACCCTCATTTTGTTTCAATTCTTACCAATCTTTAGAATCTTTTTCCCAATATAATATATTTGCTGAACCGTTCAATTTTGTGGCAATGGCCTATCAAAACTGAAATTAGGATAATCTCAATCCATTGCATTTTATTTTACTCAGTATGAAAAAAATTGTGCTACCTGAAGACCGCTTATTGATTACCATTTCCAGATAATTTAGGCACGTCTCAGTAAATTTTTCTAGGTAAAATCAAAATCTGCATGAACATCTAACAAAACTTTCAACAAACGGAATTATCGCCCTGTTAGTATATAGTATATATTGTATTTCAGCGTATTGATTATGCAAGATAATCCTATTCAATTCTCTACATATATATCTACCCCCATAGGGGCGATTTTGTTCATTTTGTCGACCATTATTGGGCGGGCATAACCACTGGTTAGATTGGTTGCACACACATCTCAAATAGGGGTTTGACTCAGTAGCGGTCCTAAGGGGGCAATCGAAGCATTTACCCAGGTTTGAAAATTCCAGCCCTGCTCGCTGCCAGATCTTCGGATCACTTCTGCCTATAATAGAAAAGGAGTTTCCCCGGGTATGCCAGATCCTGGGACCGCCCCTTTGACTGTATATCAAGGAAATAAACATATAAAGGAAATTAATTCTTAATTTAAGTGCTATTACTATTTACCTGTAGTTATTTAATCATTGTGGACTTCATCAATAGTAGTATATTTTATACAATAGTTTTGGTATTTTTGAATATAATTTTGTAGCCAATAAGCTATTTCAATGATAATTTTTTAGCCAATTAAAAACGTAGTTTATAGAATTATCTAGAGAATATGGGAGGGCATGCCTACCCATATTCTCTAGAAATTGTAAAATGGCAAAATTGGCACCTATGCTTCGCCTATATCTACGTACTATATATCATCTGAAGCTATAATACTGTTTTACGTTATGTTAGACTATCTACACTATCATCAATGAAATTTATGTCTTATATTACCTAGTTCAAGGCTATGAAATCTTTTGGGCATTTTACGATATTAAAGTACCCTTTTCAATACTCGTTCACTCTACTGAAGTACAGTCGGCATAGTAAAAGCAATATACAGGTTGGTCAATATGCGTACTGACTAGTTATTTCTGGTACTGACCAGCAGTTTGGTTAATACGGAGTACTTGCTGATTTCAGGTATTGATCGTAACATATACACCATATTATAGTCTGTTTTGTTAATATTTCTTAGCTATGAATTGATTCGTTTCCTGTGATGTGAATTTTGATAATATACCTCGCCCGAATATTTATCCTAAAATGTCTAGAAAATTGTCCATTTGAATAGTCCATACTACATCTTGTGGTTTATCCTGAAGAAAACTCTTTTGTATGCGAATATAGATATTCTATAGAATGGGATGTAGTTTATTGCCCAAACGATGTAGAACTTTCTTAGTGATTTCAATCAATTTATATTATGAACTAATTCAATTACTGGTATTTAAAGCATAGTTTTCATAAGCGACTTGTTTTTTCCAAAATTCGAGATACCTGCTGGCCCCTAATCTGTATTCTCTTATTCCGGCCTTTCGGTGATGGTTCTGTAGTTACTGAACTCAACTAATGTACTGGGATACTTCCAAACATACTAGATATTTATTCAATATGCGCACAATTAATTCTACAGGTTTATAATTGTATACATTACTTTATTCCATGATCACTTTAATTTTTTGATCTACATGAAATCAAAAATTTAACATTATATATTTTTAGCATTAATCTCAGCTCTTGACTCTGGAAATGAAGAGTTAATTGATGGAACCTTATCCACACTTCAAAAGGTTTGTGAAGATATTCCCGAACAACTAGAATCTGAATCTATTCAACGACCTCTGTTGATCTTAATCCCTAAATTTATTGAGTTTTTCAAATATCCATCAACTAAAGTCAGATCACATGCAATCACGTGTATCAATCAATTTATTCTCTGCCGATCTTCAGCTCTGCTCCAACATATGAAAGAATTTTTAGAAGGACTCTTTTCGCTTGCGGATGATAAGGTGAACAATAATCTAGCACACTTTATCTTTTTACTGGATATCGTAGTTACAAGTAATGCATAGGGGCTTTATTCGAGCAACATATGTTGTTATTCAAATGTAGCAACCCCTTTATTTACGTAAATCACGTGGTTTGGGATTATTAATATGTTAATACGCTCATTTTACCTTAATGTATATATTTCGAGATTCTAATGCGAATTTAGGCGCCCCGCATTACACTTTCAGATATTCTCTCATAGAAAATATATTATCTTCCCAATTTTAATGAGCTTTTTATAATTTTGGAGATCTGGACCTGGGATTTGTTTCTGATTGTACAAGGCCTATGGTGTTTGTAAAATTTGTCTCTTAGCTGTCAGATATCTAATTCTCTACACACATATTACCCATTATAAATAGCACCATGCATGGAATTGGAGTTTTTCGGATCTTATATATTGCGTGATCTCAGAAATACCTCAACCACGACTATGAATTTCTATAGTCTACCTAATACCCGAATTTCGAGATTTCTTCTAGTGAATAGAGATGCTATTTACACTTTGCTGTCCTTGAAACTAGTTTGACGAGAAAATACAACTAGAATCAGCTTAAGTATGGGGAAAATTTCCTTTTGCCCCTCCATCGAAACTGTAGATACCTCAATATTCAAATCATTTAAGTGGAAAATGAATCTCTAAGATTTTTATAGTATCTCCTAGTAACCTTTTACTTTTACCTCGAAATTTCACTTGGGATACTTTGTGTTTTTCGTTTGGGAATGTGTAGACTAGCTCTCCATCATGCATGCCTATTGAATTGGTTGTAAATATTGTGTACGGATTTTGGTAGTGTGGAGCTTGGAGGTTCCACTGAATATATAATCTAGTACGTGTACTTGTATATATCATGGTTTATACAGACGATAGTATGGGGCAAGTGTACCCCTTATACAACTATTTATACAACGAAGTTTAACATTATTCAGTATCTAACAGTGATACAGCATGTAGGCTTGCTGTATCGCGCTGAAATACACTAATCTATAAATCCATCTAAATAGTAACAAGTATTGGTGTAACTAATGTCTAGTATATTTTCTAGATCTGTGCTATAAGATCATTTGGTTACTCTATTGCTATCTCCATAAGATCCAATAACCTGTCTACTTACAACTGGCTCCTTAATCTTGTATTATTAGTTGCATATGTGAGAAAATCTTCTCTACAGACGGTGTTGCTCAATTGGAAGAAAAAGGCATATTTTTCCCAACTTGCTTATATTTGGACTACAATGCTCTCAGTGTATCTTTGGCCACCAGTTCTTTTAGTTGATTAGTTGTTCCGTCATTTAGTCTAGTAGTAAGAAAGATATTGTATGTTGTCCACTGTGAATGAACATCGTTTGAAATGATCGCTTCTCTTGTATAATCTTCTTCACTTTATGTTTGAGCTGGCATCTCTGTGCCATAATGGGCAAGAGACACATCAATTGAGTGTTTCCTATCAGCATATTTGGAACAAACTCTGCTGATCGCGTGAACAATTAGTAACTAAATCGAGGCGAAATTCCTCTTGATCCGCACAAATCCTAATAAGCTAGGTAGATGTGCAAATTTCCTATAATAGGGACACTTCTCTTAATTGGGACAAAATTCTCTATTCTAGTGATCATTGTTTCACGGTATGTACCATGATCCTTATATATCGAAGTTTATACTTTGGATGGAAATGACTACACCCTACGCATACATTGGTTTGATTTCGTTTGGGGTCTGCAACTGAAGAAATTAAGAAACCTGCTATTTATTAATACAAATGATCTGCTTAATCTGGACAAAATCCCTGGATCAAGGTTTCCCAATTATGTGGAGTTCACAACAGCTTGAACCTTGAAAGTTCACAATTATCGCTTACTCCTTGCATACGCTGATGATATCAATCTTATCATAGTAATTAATAAATTGTCTAAGAAATCCTTTACTCACAATGGATAACTTTCCATCTTAAATCTATTAATTTTGATAGATGTTCTTGTGTATTTATTCTGTTATAGAAAAATGGTGGTTGGAAGCTATAGGTGACAGGATTTAGATTCTATCGACTCCTGGTATAAGTTGACATTACATTGTATCTCTGATGAGCCATGAATGTATTTAATGTACACTTGAATTCATTCATACTTGACCCTTGGTCACAAGCATTTCAAATTTCTGGAATATTATGTTTTGAGTGCAATGTACGCATATTTACTTACCTCCTGTTATAGCAAGCACTGAAATCGGCCTCTTTGCATTTCTAATTTTTTAGCTAATGAGCCAAGAACCCATAAATTGTATAATGTACTGCCTCTAGAACCCGAAACCGTCACCAATAAACAGTCAAAGGTTGCCACTCTGTGGTCCATTCCCATAATGTTCTTACATAACCTGTGCTAAAATCAAGACAAGTCTTTGACGCCACATTATTTCCGCCCATCGAGTCTATCAAATTAAGAGTCATGACTGAGCGGTGAACGAATAACTTGCCCATTGCAATGTCTACAATATTGCGAGAATCTGAAATCACATAGAATATTGTTTCTTCTTTCAATTAGCCAGAGTATAATTGGATCGTAAGTTCGTGACTATCCAAGTATTCCATGGTCAATTGTATCTTTTAAACATTTGATTATTAGCGTACCATTTCCTCTGACAGTGAACATTCTGATCATAGTTACCCCAGAGATGAATCTGAGGCAAGTGATGACTAGTAAATAAGAAATATTTTCCTGGTTTCGAATAGAGAGTGCATGGTATTACTCCGTATGATTTAGATGATTTGGTCAGAGATCTTGAGTTGCCAAAATACTACTGAGTTTTCGTCTGTCTGGCTGCGATCCACTTGATCCGCACTGTTCAGTCACTTAATATACAAGTAGTCGAGAACAACTATCTTTTTATTTTTGTTACTGGAATGATGTCAAAGGACTTTTCCAAGAAATTGATATCCATTACGAACCTTCAGAATGACGGCTCTTCTTTGGCAGCCCCGTAATAAGGCTGGAGGCTGATTTGCTGCATATTGGAAATATGTTACCCTCAATTCCTGTGGCACACCCAACCCATTTGTGGAAAAGTATCAAAATGTGAAGGCCTTGCTTGAAAAAATCAAGTATATGGATCATAAGGGGGATATGCTTGGTGTTTTCAAGATTATTGGTTTTCTAATGGGGCAACAGGAAGGCTTACCAATATTCTTGTTTTTTGTGCCTGTGGGATAGTCGAGTTACAGGCGCCCACTAGTCAACGGAAATATGGTCTAGTCTATACGAGTTGATTCCCTGGATGCACAATATTCTCAACGAATCTCTTATTGAGAGAATTAATATCCTAATTAAACAGATGAAAACACGATATGTAGGACGATGGGAATCTCCAATGATGGGTGATTACGTTGACCACTGGTTCGAGATGGTAACAACATGTTTGAACGTAAATGTCGTTCAAAAATATAATTTTGGTCTTCCTGTATGCATTGTACTTTACTTTATCAATAAGTACAAGGTGTGTATTTAATTGAAATATACATAATTTGCAATTTACACATCCTTATTTAATCTAATTTTCTTGGAGAAAGAGAACTAAAATATTGAAAATATTTAACTGATGCATATCTTTGAAACAAAAGCTTTTGTACAACTTTGTAGGGAATTATTTCCAGAGAAATCAAATATTTCAATTGATTATAGCTATAAATACGTGTTTGTAAACAATTTAGTCCAATAATATAGAATATGTTACTTAGAATTCCCCCTTATAGAGGTAAATGTTTATGTTGGAACCATAATCGTGACTGAGGGGTTGCTAGGGTTTGCTGGTGACTGCGGCGGTACTGTCAGCAACCTCAGTGGCAACACTAAACTGGAAATGCGAGCTACACCTCTGGTTGGAAGGTATTGTTAACTATTAAGTATCACCTATTCACCACTCTCACCATATAGAGCCCCATATATTGAGACCCCTATTAGAGGCTGAACTGTACCATATTCACTATAATAATAGTAACTGGGCGCTTATTCATTTTAAGACTCTATAATGTAAATTACGATATTTGTAAACACGTAAATTCCTAATGTTAGTAATTAAGTAGGCCTTACAATATCGTATCGTTAAATAATAATCAAAATTTCGGCGCTTACTTAACCACCACCAACATTTCTGCAACTAAAGTTCATAAGTAAATATGAGTTTCCAATTGTTCATACTATAATATATATAATTATCCCTATATTATGTTTGGTGTAACTTTGTATTGCACATGGGTAAACATCGAATTTCGAAATACCACCCACAGGTTATTCAGTCATGGATCCGTACATGATTGTATCAATTGGTAAACCCTCAAATCTGATTCCTAGGTCAATACATTTTGACGAGTCTTCGAAACATCGATTGGCATTTGATCACATTGTCTTTCAACAAATTTTGCATCCGTCTGTAATTTGCAGATACTAAGCTAAGCAGATTACAAACAATAGAATTTTATTGTCGGGAATTTGACAATACTTGTTGGCAGTAGCAGATTTAGGAGTGTTCGAAGTGTGTGATCGAACAGGTCCCAAATTTTGCTCGAAATTTGTCTTGAATTAGTAATAGTGTTAAATTGAAATGGATTTAGAATTAATTTTGAAATTCATTATGAAATGCGGAAAGAATAGCCTTTTCTAAAGCGACTAAACTCTGAACTGTAGTACCCTCTTCTCCAAGATACTGAGAGGATTTCAAAAAAATGATGCAATACTGCTTGGAGGAAGTTGTTGAATGAGTTGATGCGGGTGAAGATATCATTATATAGGAGAGATTTTCACCTATTCTTTGTCTGAGATTGAATCTATAAGGAATTTGACTTCTCTTTCCCATCGCATTTAAATAATTCAAGCAATTAGATTTTTCTGTGAATATACTCGAGAGAGAGCTGTTCCATCGTGAGAACCAACGAACTTAAGTATACAACAGCAAATTTTTCATCGTCATTATCTAACGCTTGTGACAATAGATTGAAAAACTCGTGTATTAGGAGCATTGGACTAGATAGAATTAAAAATGGTGACAACATCATCAGGACAAGTTTAAGATCGGAAGGAAGTATTTTAGACGCATGAGCATACCGATATACATGGGGCATTCAATATGTTCCGGATCCATTACTCTAAGATCATAGATAGGATCATAATTAAATATATCATTTTATGGTATGCTCGAAATACTAGCCCTTGTGCGAGACACATACCTTTAACCTTTCTATCCAGTTCAGAAATTTTTTTTTTAAAACTCTTCTGGAGGTATGTCTTTAAGCGTATTATGAAGCTCATATCCGAGTGCAAGTCTTGTGTCAAAAACCTTACTTACCAAGTGCTTTTTGACCAAACTGAAAAGCCAAAAATCACATGGCGATAGATGAGGGCTATAAGGAGCTGGGGCAACTCAACCATTTCCATTTCACTCAGCATTTCACCGATAATCTTAGATTTGTGAGGCCTGGCATTATCGTACAATATTCGGATCCCTTTGGCCCCATGACTTGGTCTCTTCGAATAGTAGTGATTCTCTACCTCCGTCGAACATTCATCTGCGTAAATTGTCGGTCATAGTACGATTCTTTGGAACACAAATGGAAGCTACTATACCATGAGCATCAGAGAATATACAGTATAGAACCTTCATTGTACGGAAGTTCTGCCTGGGATTAGTGCTTGGGGTAGCCCTTTAGGGAGCCATGTTTTGCTCTGTTCTTTTCTCAGACACTCAGCATGTTTAATCTAGGTGTCATCACCAGTACAGACCTCAACTAACCTGCGATAGCAGTATACTGATACAATTTCAATAATTCCTTAGCACAAGAGAAGCGGCCACTTTTCTGATTCTCTGTGAGAATATGCGGCGTCCATCTCGAAGAATATTTCAATATTCAAGATGGTTGATCAAAATCATCAACACTTCCCGTTGAGATATCGGGATATAGAGCTATCTCAGGGATAGTTGAGTGGGATTGTCATCTACAATATTCTTGATCATATCGATGGTATATGGCATGAAAACGGAAATAGGGCGTTCCGATTTAGCCGCATCTTCCAGGCTCTCCCAACCGTCCCTAATCTCTTGGCCCATTCTTTCACACATGAATGCGAAAGAACATCATCGGAATATACTTTCAACATCTTTTCATGTATATTGATCGGCGTTTCACCAAGCCTTGTTCAGAACTTCCATTACTGCCCTTTGTTCAAATTTCAAAAAGTAGTCTGGAGAAGCCATGTTATCAAAAAGGCTATAGAATCAACTATGCAAGACTTTGTGATATTTACATATTACTAGTCCGAATTGAGTAATTTCAATTGTATTTCGTAGATAAATGTAGTGGGTGAATAAGAATGTACACGAATTAGAATATGCATAAATAATTGTGTAATTATGATGTAGGGCTTGGAACATGATTAAAGCCCTAAGTATCATACAGTGATAATGTTTCGAAACGAGATTCACTCTCTCTACTCAATCTCGAAATCCCGAATGAATCTCAAGCATTGCTGGCGCACCTTCTGTTATGCAGGCAGAAAAATTCTTCAAGGAATGCCACATTTTATCAAAGTAATCAGAGAACTGCTGAGAGATATCTTTTCATTTGTAGTTGTTCCTGAGCAATGATGGAATATAAACTTTTCCTTGTATCCCTGACCAGTAATTTGCATAACTAGAAAAGTCCCTTAACTCAACAAGTTGAAATCAAACGTGTTCAATGGGATCCTAAAATTTCAGCAACCACCTGCTTCTCAACGTAATCTGGTATATCAGTAATTCGGCGCGTATTTTGTGTGGTTCGAGAGAGCTAGAGAGGGCAGTTTCTAGCTGGTACTATCTCCCAAAATGCAGTGCACAATGTCCTTGTAACAGGGAGTATAAGATTTTCTGCAAATGTATATGGTTTCCTTTTCTGAATGATTCGCAAGGCCACCATGTAGGACGAACTAAGAAGTGCTTGAGTCTGATGATTGAATTGCCCTTCGTAATCTAGACTGATTCAATTTACTCCTCCCTTTTTATGCTTAAAGAAATCGATGTCCTTATCAGCAATCTGGGTGACACCCAAAAGTTAACGTCATCGAACCCTCAGAAGGCACAATATAACATGTCACAGATTATGGTAGCTTATGTCCCTCGAAAATTTACATATACTCAAACATTTCAAAGGTTGGTAATATTGATGAAACCATTGAATTTTCGAAATATGGAAAATTTTGATATTTTCGACAGTCATGATTACGTAATTATCCCATGAGGAGTTAGGTTTAGATAGAATCATGACGTCCGGAATTTTATGACACTGAGGCGTACCTATAATTCAAATATTAAACTTTTATCATGTATATTGGCTGAGCAGTGGGTAAAGTGTGACTTTTCGAAAATCCAAAAGTTGAAAATAATGTGATAATTTCGTCATGGATGCGAATTATCGTCCAAGACTCGAAGCCAGGCCAGAATAGCCCTGTGTGACAACATCAGCTCTTGGGTTTTACAGTTGTTTTAAATCAATTCTGGACATACAAACACATATATGGATATATACAGGGTGGCTCCAAAGTTCTGATACAAACCATTTTGTCTATAATATTTATTCAGCATGACCTACATTATTGATTCTCTATATATAATTAATACATACTATTAGGAAGAGATTGCCTAGTCATTTATTCAATATAACCACCCTTTTTGGAAATGACGGCCCTGAGTCTGTTCGGAATCCTTCTACTGCGGCACGCAGAGTTTCTTGGGGTATCTTCTCCCATTCTCGACACAAGGAAATCTTTAGAGAGCTAACTGTGTTGTGTGACACAGAACAAGCCTTGTTTTCCAAGATAGACCATACAGAATAGTCCATGGGATTTAAATCGGGACTGTATGGTGGCCATTCATCCTTATGTATAAAATTGGGAATATTGTGCTTCAGCCAATCTTGGGTCGTATTGGCCGTATGGGCGGGAGCACCATCTTGTTGGAAGACAAATTGCTGTCCAGAAAACATGGTCTGGCTCAGACCTTTTACCACAGGCTCTAATACAAGCTCTTGGTATGTTTTAGCATTGATTTTCACTCCTGGGGGGATGAAAATCAGTGGTGTCCGACCAACAGCAGAGACCCCAGCCCAAACCATCACCGACAGTGGTTTCTTCATCCGACTGATATATCTGAACTTATCAGGGATCGCTGAAACTGAGGCCGAGATGACTCTGTCGTTTTGGCTATTTGTAGCCTCTTCAATGGTGAAAATTTTCTCATCTGAGAAAATGGTATTTTCGAGAACTCCAATAGCGTGTAGAGCAAGTAGGCTCTTGCTCCGGGACACTCTCTTTTCTTTCACTGACCCAGATAGGAATTGTACCTTTTTGCGTTTAAAAGAGCGCATTCCTAGGTCCCTTTTGACAACCTTTTGTATTGCTCGGCGAGATATATTGAGCTCCAAGGCCATTTTCCTCATCGAACGGTGTGGGTTCCGCCGAATCCGTTCTCGCACCACTTTCTTGAGAGCTGAGGTCGTTACAGAGTATGGACGACCAGATCTCGGCTTGTCTACAGTGTCCCCAGTTTCCTTATATCGATTTATCGTCCTGTAGATAAATGCCCTACGTCCTTTTGCATTATTCAGCAGTTTCAAAATTTCTGATGGACTTTTCCCCGCCATATGCAACTCAATAATTGCTGACCTCTCAGATTCCATGGTCAATCACAATATTTTTCGAAATAGAATACACCAAATTGAAATAATATTGGTTAGGAAGCGTATAAGGTATGTCATGGAAGAGCAAACCATTGAGAATGCTTCCTGATAATGGTTGTATATTAATCATGATTTTGTATCAGAACTTTGGAGCCACCCTGTACACATATAGTTTAATAGCGTTGAAATATTATACAGCAAACATTGGATTTAACGACATCGGCTTTAACGACAAATCGCTTATAACGACTCATTGGCTTACCCAGAATCTCGCAGCAGAATCTGCACACACCATACCGCGGGTATAACGACCTGTCAGATAACGATAGATTGAATTTAGCGACATACTTTCCATGCGTGCTGTATGTAAATCCCATCGGATATTACGACTTTTGGGCTGTCTCACATTTATTAATGAACAATAATATACCTTAATATTCTAGCCATGATTATCAAAATACGAGAAACAAATACTGTAGATTAATGATAAGAGGTCCAGATAGGGGCAGGCAATTTTGACCAGATTAAGCGGAATAAAGCTGTTACCCCGAAGTAATTTTACACTATTTGTATGGTTCGGTTTCTTGACAAGTGACCCGACTATCTCAACTTTGCTCGATAACTGCGATAATATTAAACAGAGTCTACTGTAATCGAAAATCAAAATAAACGTTTTAGACTTGAACTCAACGGATACAAGGGCCACAAACTAGGAAAATTCAACTTTCTGATATGTCATAATATTTGATTCATGATTTAAAGTAAAATCCTCCGAATAAGAGTAGGAACTTGTTCTTAACTGGGTAAAACAGTACCCTGAATCCGAATATCTCAATTTCAAGTTCAAATATAAATGCATTGATGTGTTTATGAATATAAAGAGAGTTATCGAATCAAATCCCACAAACGATGTAGAGAAATATTCTCATTGAATATCTAGGGTTGACACCTTCGTAATCCGAATTTCGCAAGCTAAAGCGCTTACCAGGTGGCAGGCGATAATCGCAGGTAAAACTTGTCATGAAAATATATATAAGAATGAACTACTCATAATTCACTGAGTAACAAAATATTACCAATTCTTCGTTTATCTTGTTTTAAGAATGTTTTCATACTAAGTTGACCCAAAAATTCAGATTATTTGAAGGAAATTTCTATATTCAACCGATATCCTTAGGAGATAATATAAAAATCAATTCTCATTTAATACTCTCGTAAAGGGAGAATTGCATTGGGAATTTTATGTGGTACTGGTGGGATATCAGAAGACTCTCCGCAACACTACCCACTTATCGAGGTTCTACTATATAACAATTCAGAATGCAATACTGGGCGTACCACACTGAACCCCCGGTGGATCCGTGCCTGAGTACAACCATTGATTTAGCATCTTAACTGTATTTCCTAAAACACTACTATATATTAATTGTGTTTATTGGTCTATATTCGATTTCACTGAATTTATTTTCTTTACTTGTGTACTTGAGCACGTCGTGTTTTAGTGTAATTTCGTATATTGGGGTGTCAGGATTTCGGCACCTGTTGAGTACCACAACTTCTTGATATGTTTTTGTGATTCCAGATAGTTCCTTTAATTGAGTCTAAGTTGGGAAGTTTTTCTAAACTTGATTAGGCCATTTGTCCAATTCCAATAGATAATATCGTAGTTCTAGTACTCTCTTCTGATTTGACAGCGCTTTGTTTTACATTAGAACACCCTTTGAATATCACAATACGTGTGGGATCTGATCCACGAATATGACCATCTTCAATTTAAGAATATTTGTTAGTTCATGGCCTACTTAATAACGCACAGTCGTGGATGTCACCAAGTAGGCTAAAAATATATTGCCAATTTAGTTTCGTTAATTTTATTACAAACTAACGCTCTATGTAATTTCAAATTTTACTTTCTAGGGGTTTTCGTAAAGGAAAAGCTAATTAAGCTCTCGCAGCCATTCTTCAAGTGTTTTATACTCTTCTAGTGATTACGTCAGCATTCCAAAATATGTTCATTTGTGTAGACATTTTCATGATAATTGATTTGTATTATATTTTATATAGCTATTGGTGATTTTTTTATTACCCTTCTAGTCAAAACAGATTAGAATGTAAAATATATCGACCAAAGAATGGAAATTTTCTTTATTGTTAATGAAAATAATTTGTTTGATAAAATAGTAATTTTTGATTTAGTGTGAAACTATTGAAAATTTACAATTTGATTTAAATGAATTTATTATGAATTTTTATATTATTTTATGAATGGAAACGAATTTTGCATCAAATTCTCAAAAATTTATAAATTGTCATTCTTAACCACATACCACTTTATGATCTTTTAGATTAGTTAATCCATAAACTACTATTAACACACATATGAAAGTAGCAGAGCAATGAGTATACTAGATAGGTCAGTTTTATAAATCTCATAAAAGTTAAATTAACACCTCAAAGTATTTGAATTCAGCTTTTTAGGGTAAAAATGTAAGAAAATTTGTTACCTGAAAAGTTCAAACTACCATCCATCATCCTCGTTTAGGCGAATTTATATCATGACATCATAATTTTTGATACAAGCTCTTCTAAAATTGATTATTTGTTCTATTCAGTGACACGCTATAGATAATCAGCACATTTCCTTCAGAATCAATTTCTTAGTTAAAGGCAATGGTGCTCATTAATAATTTGGTCCAGAGACAGCGATATGTATCAATGTATTCATGTAGGCGATCTATTAGTTTCGCTAAAATAATAATGGTAGAATTTGACACTTTTATTTATATGTACTCACAATCCATGATATCAAACATTTTTCGGCTCCAAATGACGTTATATGATTACGTAATACGCACTTTGCTCTCGAAAATGCACAAACTTTGAAGCTCTGTTCACGTTGAAATATGTCACTTTCTAGAAATGTATACTTAGTATCTATTATTTTTTCACACAAAATATCTCAAATTTGTCATGATAAAGTTTTCACATTCCTGAGCTATTGTGATGACCATGGTTGGCACATTTCTGTCAATATTCTTGCATAACTCGTCAACCTTCAATGTTATGGACAAACACTGCTAAAGTATAGTTATGCTCGATCTATCATACCCTTGTAACACATTTTGATATTCTATCTCTGATCATTATGACATAATCTTGAATATTACCATATTTGTTATACGCTAGATGTGCCTTCTATGGTCACTACTATAACTCTGTAACACGCGAACTTTATCATATCATTTTAATATTTTATTTGAAAACCTCTTTAGATCACTCAGTATACATTCTGTGATATATTTTAACGTTAACAGAGCTTCAAACTTTGGGTATTTTCGACAGAAAAGTGCTTATTATGTAATCATATCATGCCATATCGCCCAGAAAAATGTTTGATAACCAGGATTGGTGCTAGTGCTACATATCAATATAACAAGTATCATGTCAAACTGTACAATTATTAATTAGCGAAACTATAGAATTGCCTATATGAATACATTGATATATATATATATATTGCTGTCCCTGGCCCAATTTTATCTATGATCACAACTAACTTATCGATCCATGAAGACATAATTATACAACGATTCGAAAGCCAAAATTTAATCAAAATAGCTTTCTACTATCTTTCCTTAAAAACCGAGAGACAAACAGACAACACTTGAGATATGATGATTAGAAATTTGGTTTGTAGATTCTAAATTCCGCGGCGATATTTGTAGGTGTACTTGTCTAGATTGGCATAAAATTACTAATTTTCGCACTGCCTCATCCTGTGTATACAGGGTGGGCCACGGGAAATCGGTTGAAATAGAATGATCATAACTCGGCACACGTAAGTCCATTTCCGATTGCCAACATTTCATTTTGTAGCTAGAAGAATGCTATTTTGTGTTTAATTAACAATTAGATCAATATGAAGTTATGACAAGGCTGAAACTGGAAGAAAGGACTAATGTCTTAAAATGGTACTACAAAAATCATGGTTCTATAGTTACAACGCAGAGAAGATTTAGAAGATTCTATAACTTTAGAACTCTCCTAAACCAGATACCATCAAAAATATTGTCAAGAGGTTTGAGGAGAATGGTACTGTAGTTGATACAGCTAGACCAGTACCATGTCAGACAATGAGGACCCACAATAACATCGAAAAAGTGAAGCATAAACTTGCAGATTCACCAAATCGTTCATCAAGGAGGCTTTCAGGAGAACTTCAATTGTCCAGGACAACAGTCAGGAGGATTCTTGTAGATGATCTCAATCTCTTCTCATATAAGATACAGATCCTACAGAAGCAATCTACTGTCCAAAAAGAGAAGAGATTAACTTTTGCAAGCTCATCGCAGGGAAGGTTGAGAAGAAGGAAATTGACATCGGTAATATTGACTGGAGTGACGAGGCTCATTTTCACCTTTCTGGACATGTTAATAAACAAAACATGAGGATTTGGGGTGAGGAAAAGCCAGATCCACTTGATAGTAAGCCTTTAACACAAGAAAAGGTCACTGTCTGGTGTGCAGTTGGCTCCAAGAGGATTATTGGTCTGTATTTTTATGAAAATAATGAAGGGTCAAGAGTGACCGTGAATGGTGTCCGATATCTTGATAAGTTAAAGTCCTACTACATTCCAACTCTCAGAAGACGTAAGGAACTTGGTAGTATAACATTTCAACAAGATGGCGCACTCCCACATATAGCTAAAGTTGTTCTTGACTTTCTTAGAGAGAAATTTGACAAAAAGCTGATTTGACGAAACTGTGACTTCTTTTGGCCACCTTACAGCCCAGATCTAAACCCATACGATTTTTATTTATGGGGATACCTGAAGAGCAAGGTTTACTCCAATCCTATCCCTGTGACTACTGAAGACCTCAAGAGAAACATTCGCCGGGAAATAAGACGGATCAAGGCAGAAACACTGAAAAAAGTCTCAGAAAATATCCTCACGAGATTGCAAAAAGTGATATCTTTAAATGGGAGCTGGATCGAGCATTTTATTAATGGATAGATACTCTACAAAATGAAAATTATAATATCACTTTATAAACCTTAATATACTTTTTACAGAATTGACTTATCTTTTTTTGTTTAGAAACTATACAAAATTTATTTCA
This sequence comes from Oopsacas minuta, assembly GCA_024704765.1. Taxonomy (NCBI): domain Eukaryota; kingdom Metazoa; phylum Porifera; class Hexactinellida; order Lyssacinosida; family Leucopsacidae; genus Oopsacas; species Oopsacas minuta. The sequence continues at coordinate 222,561 of JAKMXF010000327.1, read as the reverse complement.
ACCGGTTTCCCGCGGCCCACCCTGTATATACACCCCTGCTAATGTATCAGTCAGAGCCATTTTCGCTAAATAATACTTACTTTGCAAATATTACACCTATTGAAGATATTTTGCTTGATTAGATTGCTGATATTCCATCCACATATCTCTCTAATCTGTAATACATTCACTTTTGCAAAAATGATTTAGGTAACATTGAGAGATACATTGCATGAATACTTTTATGTACCAGTGTACATTCTTAGGACTTTTTATGGAACTCTATTTTTAATGACTGTTTTAGTACAATTTTGAATCATCTATATTTCCACGTAATCTCGATTTGTAGCCCTTAGTATGTGATCTCTCACCTGGAGATATGAATGCATTGTGCAATTAAGCTGAATTCTTTAGATTGATGGCATGATGTGATATGAGTATTCTGAATAGGTTTCGGTGCTCAAGAGCTAATCTTGTGGTAGTTATGCTTTTAAAGTTAAAACCATAGATTTTAGTATATTTCCGAAGATTTCTACGAGTATCGACATCAAACCACATAATTCGTTGTGGACTTCACTTAGAGGAGATATTATTTACTTATTACTATAGAACTTGGTTAGTAAGCACTTTTCTTCAAAACGGATTATCACTTTTAGTCCAATAGAATTAAGGTTTGATCCAGAATAAATTTCATAAGTTGCGAAGTATGATTTTTTTGTAGCCTTATTATTGTAGTTTAACAGGGAACAAGTCCCGACCGTATCTGAGACTTCTATAATTTCCACTCAAAAGTGCCACTTTGGACACATTTGAAGATTATACATGGATGTAGCTCATTCAGCTTTATTCGAAACGATTATTTTTGTATTTTTATATGTTGATATTCGTAATCAGTGAGGATGTTGACGTCGTTTAAGTGTTCACTTGAAGATATTTGGGGATTACCCAAGTTATTTATTAGTTTTAAATATTTCTTCCAGATATATGTTTTTATCATCTGTTTACGTGAGCAATATTGCAATAATTTCAAAATTTATCATTAAATATACAGCACTGTATTTGGTCATGTTCTATATGTTATGGAGATCAGAAATTTTAATTTATATACTCTAGTAACTTCGCATATATGGCAAATACAGAAATACATGTCGTTCGGGAATATATATTCCCGACGACATTTCTTTTTAATTCATGTCGAGCTACAAGAATTTCGAATTACTAATTTAATAACCTTAGCATATATAGCTTGGCCAAATACAGTAATCTCCATCTTGATAATATATTATGCATTTATAGTTAGTATTTATTACATAAACAGATGATGAAACTATTTATCTGTAAAGAATTAAACCCGAAACCGATTTTTTATTACTCGTTTTTTTCTTACTTTTCGTTTCCTTCTTACCATTTGTTCATGCTCAGATTGTAAAGAATGTGGAATTTACAAACATTTCCATCTCTTTTCCTTTCAAAATTATCCTGTAAAGAAATATTACAAACGATTTCGATTCTATTTACAAACAAATATGAATGGATTAGGTCGCCGGCGTGGACGAACTGGTAAAATCGTGGTGACAGGTGATTTTGAGTGTTAGCATGCGTAAAATTAGACTTGGCTATCCTTGCAGTTTCGAACAAGTACTGACTCAATTGTTTCAGCACAAACTTTGGAAATGTAATGTTGCCACATTTCTGAGACATTTGTGCGTCAATAGAGAGAAATATACCATTATATTTTCACGTCCAACCTTCTTTGGTTATATAGTATGTACAAATTTTTGTTTACTTGTACTGTACGTCTTATCAGAGTTCTACTGTATATTATATTTGTAGGAACCAAACATTCGTAAGTGCGTTTGCAGGGCTATTGTTATGCTCTTGGAAATTCGGACAGAAGAGATTTTTCCGTATATTCACGAGATAATCAGATACATGATGGTTAGAACCCAAGATACTGATAAATCTGTTTCTCTCGAATCTTGCGAGTTCTGGCTTGCTCTAGCTGAACATGCTCAGTGTAGAGATATTCTACAATCTCACATCGAAGAGTTAGTGCCAATTCTGATAAAGGGTATGCGATACTCTGAACATGACCTACTTTTATTAGAAGGGAGAGATGAATGTGATAGTGAAGTGGCTGATAAGGAATCAGATATCAGACCTAGATTTGCAAAATCTAGATCTAAAACCTTGACATCTGTACATCCAGAATATATAGATTCAGATTCTGATGATGGAACAAGTGGAGATGATTTTGGTAATGAATGGAATATTAGAAAATGTTCTGCTGCTGCATTGGATGTTTTGAGTAATATCTTTCATGACGAATTACTTTGTTCTTTGATTCCCACATTAAATGAATGTCTTATTCATACTAACTGGGTTATCAAAGAATCAGGTATTCTTGTACTTGGTGCTATAGCAGAAGGTTGTATGAATGGTATGTTACAGCACCTCGAAGAATTAGTTCCCTTCCTAATAATTTCTTTATCAGACCAACGAGCCCTTATTCGTATAATTACTTGTTGGACTCTTTCTAGGTATGCTCGTTGGATAGTTCAAAATCCAAAAGATTTGTTCTTTAAAAACTTACTTGACGTCTTATTACAACGTGTATTAGATGATAACAAAAGAGTTCAAGAAGCAGCTTGCTCTGCTTTTGCTACCATTGAAGAGGAAGCATGTACAGAACTAGTTCCATTCCTTTTTGACATAATTCAAACTTTAGTTTACGCATTTTCTAAATATCAGCACAAAAATTTATTGATATTATATGATGCCATTGGTACCCTGGCTGAGAGCGTAGGACCTTATCTGAACAATCAAGAATATATTGGCATGTTTATGCCACCTTTAATAGAGAGGTGGAATTCCCTTGGAGATAATGATAAAGATCTTTTCCCACTTTTAGAATGTTTGAGTTCACTTGCAATTGCTCTACAATTAGGATTCTTGCCTTATGCAGAACCTGTTTTTAAGAGGTGCGTACGCTTAATAGAATGTAATCTAGTGCATCTTGTATCTTCAAATGAAGAAAGTGTGAATGAAATTGACCATGATTTTTTAATTGTTGCACTTGACCTTCTTTCCGGCTTAACTGAAGGATTACAGGGCAACATCGAGAATCTTGTCACACAAACTAATCTATTTCCTCTTCTTTACGAGTGTATGCAGGACAGGATACCAGAGGTCAGACAAAGTTCTTTCGCTTTGCTAGGAGATCTTACCCGCGCTTGCTACCAATATGTTGAACCATTTGCAAAAGAATTTATTCCTCTTCTCTCGAAAAATTTAAATCCTGATCTTATTTCTGTTTGTAATAACTCTACATGGGCTATTGGGGAACTTGCAATCCAGATGGGTAGAGAAATCCAAACATATATCCCCTTATTCATCACTCTATTAATCCAAAATATCAATCGTTCTGAGCCCGATACTCCTAAAACACTTTTAGAGAATACAGCAATAACCATAGGCCGGATTGGCAATGTTTGTCCTGATGTACTTTCAACATTTCTTCCACAATTCATTCGCCCATGGTGTATTGCTCTCAGGACAATACGCGATAACGAAGAGAAAGATTCCGCCTTTCGTGGATTATGTGCAATGATAACTTGCAATCCAACTGGTATTATCAAAGAGTTTATATTCTTTTGTGATGCAATAGTTTCCTGGAATAATCTCCTTCCCGATTTAAAAGATATGTTTACTAAAATCTTGTCAACCTATGTTAACGAAATTGGGTTGGAACAATGGAAATCTTATACAGACCAATTTCCTCCGCCATTACGTGAAAAATTAGCCTTTTTGTACAATGTATAGTGTTGTTAGTAACTAGAATGTATGTGGTCTAGTTTGTGTTTTATGTGTTATATTTATTAGTGGGGGGAGGGTAGTTGTAACACTTCCTGAGTCATTACTCCAGAAGTATGTTTATATGAACACTGTATAAGTTGAATTTATGTCGTATTTGTTTGAAACTTGTATACGTAGTTAGAGTTTGATATCACTTAGTGGTGTTGTTGCTAGTGAGACCAGAGCATTGTATGTTAATCTGTGTTTTAGTTTATTTATGTTGTTTCAGTCTTAGGGAATTTTCGAATGCAATTCTCGGTGTTTAACAAAAGAGTGTATATTTCTGATATGATCAGAGATATCCTATATTCGGCAGATGAGTCACTTGATTTTGAATTATTCTTTTGTATATTGATTTGGATTGATAATTATTTATTCCTACTTATATATGTATATACCTTTGAAGAGTAGTATTTTCTGTTTTGTCAATTAATCTCTCACACACTTCACAAACTAAATTTGGGGACTTTTCACTTCAAACCTAACCTCTACTTATTATAAAAAATCAAATACTTCATCGTAATTGTCCCTGCTGCTTTAAGCTGTGACAAAAGATTTTTCAACTGTATTTTTATAATATACCTTTAAGAATAAGAAAACAAAAGTGCTAGAATTTTTTCATTTTTTGTGATTCTATTTTGTGTTCATTTCTTTATTCGATAATGAGCTAATAATATATTTGACCACGTACAGTAGAACTCGGTTAACAAGTACTCGGCTTAAGACGTACTCTCGGATAAGACGTATTTGTCACCAATAACCGAAATTTTTCCTATCTAATCAATTATAAATAATTCGGTTAAGAAGTACTAAATTATTCTTCCCAAAAGGACAAAATGTATTGAATCGTACTCGTTAAGACATATTCGGATAGGACGTACTTTTTATTGTTTCCCAAGCTAGTACGTCTTAACCGAGTTCTACCGTATATCAACAAATATATTGACTTTAAGTGAAATCTTACCTTATAATAGATTGTACTCTTAAGTGTTCATTTGTTTGGCCGATATTATGATATTTGAGATGGCATCATAGGATGAATTTTAGTGTTTGAGGTAACCTCAGAAAGTGTGAAAAACTATGTAAAATAATGATTTCGTCTTTTTTCGACCTTATTGAATGGTCTTACTGTCAAAATATCAGGATCCGTGATGAACCTCTGGCTAGTAAAATTTGATGGTTTGTTTTGTACTTTAGTGTACTTGTTATAAAATAAGCATATAGGCCGGTCTGGAAAATGTGAGTATATAACTCTGTAGGGGGTGGGCTCCAAAGACTACCAGTTGTCGACTTTAAACAAACCGCGCACATGTTTGTAGTCGTGATATCATGTGCCAATGTATTTACAGAAGAATCATCATTGTGATCTGAACAGGGTCACTCTCATTTGTTTCTGTAGAAGAACACACTACAGGGTGATAAATAAGTTCTGTCCCATTGAAAATTTATTATAATTAAACCATGAACTAAGATATTGACTTGAAATTATGCTATAACTTAGCAAACTAAATATAGATTCATAATATATTCAATTGTTCAATATAGCCCCTTTCTTTTTGATTACAGCACTTAGCCGCTTGGGGACGGACTCGACAGCGGCACGCAACTTTTCCTGCGGGACTTTTGCCCATTCTCGGGGTAAAGACGTTTTTAGAGACTTGATACTCTTGTGGGAAGTAGTGCACGCATTTGTCTCCAATATCGGCCACAACGAGAAGTCCATCGGGTTGAGATCTGGGCTGGAAGGAGGCCATTCCTCCTTGGAGGTGAAGTCTGGGATATTGTTTCGTAACCACTGTTGGTTGACTTTCACTGTGTGGGCTGACGCACCGTCTTGCTGAAATAAAATGGACGATTATTGAACATGGTCTTACCAAGGCCTCTCACTATTGGGTCTAAAACGAGCTCCTGATATTTAACAGCGTTTATTTTTACGCCCGGTGGGATGAAAACCAGTGGGGTACGGCCTTTTGCGGACACCCCCGCCCAAACCATCACTGACTGAGGATGCTGAACTCTTTGGACGCATCGATACTCTTGTGGTATGGAAGATGGAGAAGAGGACAATACTCGATAGTTTTGACGATTGTACGCCTGCTCGACCCTGAATAATTTCTCATCCGAGAACAAAGTTTCATCAAGGCCAAAACTTGCGAGCCGGGCGAGTAAGGCCTTGCTCCTGGCTAGTCTCTTTTCTCTAATCTGTGCCGAAATAAAGTGGGCCTTCCTCTTTTTGTAAGGAAATAGGCCCATATCGCTCTTCACAATTGTTTGGACCGATCCTCTTGATATTTTGAGTTCTAGCGCCATTTTTCGCATCGAACGTTGTGGATTCCGCTGAATCCGACTACGGATAACCTTTCTCTTCTGGGTAGTGGTCGCAGACGTTTGACGTCCACTTCTCTGCCTGTCTGAGGTACTACCAGTGTCCTTATATCTTTTAATAGTATGTTATATCAATTTCCTGCGCGACTTGGGAAATTGAGAATCTTCAATATTTTGCTTTGGATTTCCCTTGCAAATATAATTTAACAATAGCCACCTATTCTTCTCCATTTTGCCTAGAATCTTTTAGCTTGTTCAGAATGTACAGATTACCATTGAATGCTTTAAATATATACATTGTTACTTATCTTACACTACAACTGCTCAATCTGGTTCTTTAATAAGGAACTACACTACATCAAACATATGGGACAGAACTTATTTGTCACCGTGTATAGCTGATTGCCTTAACATATTCCAATGAAGTATATTTATCTTCAACAATATATTCTATATATTTCCGTCGCCGCTGTTCGTTTTGCATATTGTCTTCTTTTTCCCCTTGTATTCCGTATTCATTGTCTATGTCCAATATAATTGGATTCAGTGTATCCAGAAAATTCAATATTCTTGACTTAATACATTTTATCAAGGACTTTAGTCTTCCGTGGTAATTTTCTGCTCCATTATTTGTGGCCATTTTTGGTGCAAAACAGATAATTCTTCATGTGGAGCTTGATTAATCCACCTTCTCTGAACATATAATTTGAGCTTCTTCGCACTATCAATTTGATTCTGTTCGCGGTTAAGATTTTGTGATTAATTTGATCGTATTTAGACTTTACTTAATCTGGAAGTAGAGCCGTAGAGCCATTATACAGCGTATGTAATTTTGGAATGCACCGTTACATAGGTCAACAAGGTTTTTTCATCACAGATCATATATGATTTTTCTAACGTGATTTTTTGTCCTGATTTCAATTCTGCTCTCCGTTTATATCTATCACGTGTAGCTTTTTCATAAAATCCCACTATATTATTCCATTATTTTCAATAATATAATTCTAAATATTTTAAAAGTTTACAATAGCAAAGTGGCACAATTTGTATTCTAATGCAATAAATCCCAATTTACTAGCTCTACCGTTTCTCTTTTTTGAATCAATCAATCTGGTTTCTCATAATGCATCGCAGATGTATCAATACACCAGACAGTTTTTGTTATGTTTGTGACTCCTTTTGTTTAAAATCACAACGACGTACCATAATAAATGGCCTCAAGAGAATATATAGCCAGTATTTTGATTGTCATTTAGGTGATCAAGATAAGATGTGGCGCCTCATGTGATTTGTTCTGCTTGTTGTGGTGGCTTACGTGATTGGGCGAACAAAAGAAAAACTTAAATGCCTTTTGCAATACCAATGGTTTGGAGGGAACCAAAGAATCACTACGATGATTGCTATTTTTGCATCGTAAATACACTGGGTTTTCGATGAAAAATAAACATAAAATAATTTACCCAGATTTGGAATCTGCTCGCAGACCAGTTTCTCACGATGTCTCCTTGCTGTCCCAACTCCTACGATATATGGATTTGATTCTCTTTCTGATGATGTAGATACTTTGTCATACTCAATGGACGAATCTTCTATTGGTTCAGAATACGTCCCTGAAGACAGTAATTTAGCGCCCCATCCTTCACACAAGGTGAATTGAATGACCTTGTCAGGGATCTTGATCTGTCGAAGGAACAGGCAGAACTTCTTGCATCAATGCTTCAACAAAGAATTTACTCAACAAGAATGTTATAGTGTCCCACTACGATAAACGAAATTTTGATTTGGCTCAATATTTTACAGTTGATGGTCCTCTCTGTTATTCTAATGATATTGATGGGCTGTTTTCTAGTTCGTCACAGGAACATTCATCTTCTGATTGGCGCCTATATATTGATTCATCGAAACTTAGCTTGAAAGCCGTTTTATTGCATAACGGAAATAAAAATCCTGCAATTCCAATTGCTCACTCTGTACATCTTAAAGAGTCCTATATAAACCTGGAAGAGGTTTTGGTTGCGATCAAATATAGAACACACAGGTGGAATGTATGTGGGATCTTAAGGTCATTGGGTCTGTTAATGAGATTGCAACAAGGATTTATCAAATATTGTTGCTTTCTTTGTTTATGGGACAGTCGTGCAACAATAAAACATTACAAAAAACGTGATTGGGCCAAGAGAACAAATTATGAAGTAGGAACATCCAATATTGAATATACACCACTGGTAGATCCTAACAATTTCTTTTTGCCACCACTTCATATAAAACTCGGATTGATGAAACTTTCATCAAAACAATGGGTAAAACAAATTCTACAGGGTTTCGCTATATTGTTGAGAAATTCCCCAAACTAGGATGCTAAGCTTAAAGAGGGTGAATTTATTGGACCACAAATTAGGGAAGTTCTCAAGGATGAAGAGTTTGACAATATACTTTCCGCTAAGGAATTCACAGCTTGTAAATCTTTCAAATGGGTTTGTGAAAAATTTTTAGGTAATATGAAGTCAACAGAGTATACTGAAGGAGTAAAAACTTAATTCAATCATATGAAAACATGGGATGCCATATGTCATTGAAATTACGCTTTTTGCACTCCCATCTTGATTTTTTCCAGAAAACCTTGGTGCTGTAAGCGATATACAGGGTGAACGATTTCACCAAGACATTCTCAGAATGGAAAATCGATATCAAGGTTTCTGGAATGACAGTATGATGACGGACTATTACTGGATGTTGCCCAGGAATGAACCCAATAGAGTTTACAAAATAAATTCTTACTCTCAACGTTTTTGACGTCTTAAATATTTTCTTTTTGTTTATTCAACTTATATATCTCACAAATGTGAAAATTTTTCAATTTCCTATTGCAAGATAGTTAGATTCTAATTTGATACTGAATTAATTATTGAATTATTTACATTGAGACTCTAATAACAAGCAACCTTAGTTAGTTGAACAACTTTTAGCATTAATTAAGCATAATAAAATAAGTTATATTTCGAAATTGAATTCTAAAATTTCAAGCTAGAATATAAAAAATGTATACGTGTTAGAGAGGTATGAATGCGACATTTGAAATCAGCACAAAAAAGTAGTCTAGAAAAATACCCATTTTTGCTTCATGAGAATAATAAGTGAAAATTTGTTGACCTGTGTTATTTGTATATGTCGTTGTAAGATTTACTTTCTAAATCATCTTCCAAATTTGCTGGGTATAATGGAACCAATAGCCTTGTAGCTTGATCCCATTGAATAGCGTTCTATGAGCATTACTTGGTGCCTTTTCCCAGTCCGACATTGTTATTTGAGGTTGCAATTGTAGAAGAATTTGCTGAAATTTTGAGAGAAATGCTTGATTTAATTCTTCAGGTTTTCCAGTCAAGAGACAATGTATAGCAGGAATACATGTTAATCAATGGCGATTAAGAGCGTCCAAAGCTGGTAAAACTGCAGTGGTACAGTAAAAAAGCTACCGTCAAAACTAATTTCTGGTATGTCAAGGATTATGGAGGTAATTTCATCAGAAATGAAACCACTGTCATCGCCTCTAAAAACAGAAGCTTTGAAATGCATTCTAAGAATATTGTTCAGAGTGGCTTGAATTTGGAATTTAGCGGAAATAGGGATTAGTTTACTACTTAGCTATTTGAATGTACTATTGATGTATAGGAAATCAGTGGTCGCGAGTTGAATACAACTATCAGAATGTATGAAGGAATTCACATTATATGTGTTTCAGGTATTCTAAAGTTTGGCAAAAACTTTATTATTATGGGTGAATATTTATATTTTTAATAACCCATGAACTTTAATAATATCACCCATATGATTTGAAATTTGGAAATTGTTTTTAATCTTCAATAAACTTAATCCATCAATTTCGCTATGATACTCAATTAACCGCCCTGTAAGTCTAATTGATAGATAAAAAGACTGCTTGTTTATACTTCTGTCTGCATCTCAAGTGACAAGTATGACCAAATTCTCCACATATTTTACACTTAGTTTGCTGTCGGTAACTCGCTTGAACAGGGTCACTTTGATTAAGGATACTGACACACATCCTTGGCGTTTGATTTAAATGACATCTTTCTGAAAAGATGTTCACGGGTATTTTCTAATCAATATACTGCATGCCTCGACTGCTTCTTCAGAAAAGTCTTTCTGTCCACTAAATTGGGATAGTGGTAAATTCCGTTTCCTAGCTCTTGTCAGGTATGAGGTAGCCGTCCTTCAGAGATGTTTTTTTCAGCTCAGGAAATAGCCAGAAAGAACAAAGTGATAGATCTGGGGAATCCAGAGGATGTTCCATCGTTTCATGCCCTATATCTTCAATGACTTCACTAACGTATTTTGAAACATGAGATCTGGCATTTAGGGATCGACCGGGGCCGGAGTTAGAGTTGATAGTAAATAATGCAAGTTTACAGTTGTTTCTGTGCTAATTAGTAATATTATCCACCTTAAAAACCTATGCGCAAAGCTCCTTTAAAGTCAACAGCGTGAAAATATAGACAACGTAAATAGTCGTAATTGTAATCAGACATCTGGGTTCTCAATACATAGTATCAATATAGTATATGTTATTTAAAATAGTGTCAAAAGGTAATTATCATTGAATAATATAAATAATACATACAATTGATTGTTTTAATTTACTATTCATATCAATGGCCAAAAGGTACGCATCTGAGGTCTGGAAATTTTATGATGCCGATTGTGCAGATGAATCAATTGCCAATTGCAACATTTCTGTCTGTCAAGGAAAAACGAGGAAGATACGAAGGGATACTCATGGAGGTTCAAAAAAGTCTTTTTCAACTAAATCGCTTTGGAGTCACTTGGAATCGTATCACCCTATCGAATACAAGGAGGCAATAATAATAAGAAATGCTGATGAAGCAAAAAGATGCAAAAAAGATGAAGAGAATTCGAAGCAACAATCTATCTACATTTTGGCTACCCCAGGTTCACAAACCCAACAGAGTCTAGAGGAAACATTCGAATTGAAAATAAAATGGCTACCTGATCACCCTGATCAAAACAGGGGGAATTATTTTTTAGCTGAATGGATATGTGATTCACTTCTCCCTTACACTACAGCTGAAAAATTAGTCATTTGAATCACAAATTCGATGTTCCAAGTGAAAAGTGCTCCGCCAAAGGATTATTCCAGATATATACAGACGTGTACAATTCAATATCATGGAGCTGTTGCACAATAATCTCGGAGACTTTTGTAGTGCAACGACTGATATTTGGACATCAAAGAGTCAACACGCTTTTATTAACTTCACGCTGCATTTCATCAACAAGAAAGGAGAGCGAAAAGCAGTTGTGCTGCGTTGTTTTTCCATATGATACATCACATACAGCTGATTCAATTGCCAAGACGTTGCGCATGATCATTTTGATTGGAAATTAGAGGAAAAGCTCCACTTGATATTGCGAGATAATGCCCTCAATATGGTAAATGCCATGGTTATCAACAACCAGGATAATGCAGGTTGTTTTTTACATATGATACATCTTGTGGTCATGAATTCTATTTTTGAACAAGTGGTGTCCAATCCATGATGGCCCGTGCCACCAAATTGATTTCCTTTTTTCGGCAGAGTCCGAAGGCGATGGGAGTTCTCAGAGGTCATCAAGCAGATTACAATGGTGTTCCTGGAAGCACTCTGATTTTAGGCGAGAAAACGCGCTGGAGTTCTTACTATGCTATGTTAGTCCGTTAATTCAGCAGAAACGTGCTATTCGTTGCGCAGATGATATCAATATTAATATAGAATACCAACTAACTCCAAATGACTGGATGCTTATTCCCAAAGTAATTCGTTTATTAAAACCATTCGCCGATGCGACATTGGATTCAGAACACGAATATGCTTGCATTTCCGATACCATTCCATTCATCAAGAAAATATTTTATGAATTGAATGCTATCAATGAATTTGGAATCAATACTATCAAAAACGAAATGATCGTACAACTGAAACGTTATTTTGGGGCTTGATCCCCGAGTGCATTTCTTTGATGTCGAAACAAATGAAGTGCATGCACTGGCCACTCTTCTGGATCCTAGATATAAAACGAGTGGCTTTATGGACAAGGCGAAAGCAGAAGAGGCAAAGGGTAAATTAGTTAGTGTTGCTTCCAACATCTTTGAATGGTCTTTGGCAGAGGCAGTTTTCAAATTAACGCTGATTCTCCTGCAAAAAGTTGCTGGGATGTAATTTTAAGTGATTCAGATGGCCAATCCGATTCGGTTAATAATAATACTATTTGTGATGGGGAAGATACGATCAGAAACGAAGTAAAACATGAAATATTGCACTACTTCGCTGACAAGAAAATTCACCGAGAGCTAGATCCATTGTGGTACTGGCGTATGAACTTGAATCTGTATCCAATATTGTCTATACTTGCCTTTCAGTATTTGAGTCCACCTTGCGGATCAGTTCCAAATGAACGAGAATTTAAAATGGTGGGTAAAATTCTCAAGGCGATAGGATCCGTTTGCTCCCTCCTAACCTAACATAGAGAAGCTCTTGTTTCTCAAGTATAATTACAGAGCGATTGGTTTTGGTTTATTCAAGCTACAGCAGCCATATCCTTAAGTTGTTCTTCCGAACCACAACTTAGAAGTTGAAGAAATTTGCGGGGACGAAGCAAGCTCACAAACACATTAGAATCTTTATTAGTACAAGTAGTTGATAGTGATAGACTGATAGTATAGTAAGGTGAATTATATCTTCTTAAAACTAACTAGCCCCCCTGCAAGGTTCGGGACTTTAGGCCGGGACCGGGGCCGGGCCGGGTGACCGGTCGATCCCTACTGGCATTACCGTGGAGAAGTTGATTCCTCGAGTTCCTATAGACGTACGTCGTGTTGTATGGACTTTCTCGACTTCTCTCAGGCATTTATCTACGGAATATTCTCCAATGAGTCGTTCTCCTTTAGGCACAAGTATTTGAACCACTGGCCCATACGCATCAAAAAATATGCTTTAGAGGACCTTATCCTCTCAGAAATCCAGACGTGCCTTTTCGGTAGATTAATAACCATTTGGGAGTCACGATTTGCTTTGTTCCTTACGCAGAGGTTCAGAAAATTTAATCAAAGTATCGTCACCAATAGCGATTTCATATAACGTTCCAGAATCACAATCTCTATATTCTTTAAGCAATTTTTTCGCGCATGATGCCCTCTTCTCCTTTTGCCTCTTAGTGAGGATTTTTGGTATCCATCGGACTGATATCTTTCAATATTCGAGATAATCGTGTAGAAATGTATGAACACTTCCCGATGAGATGTCCAGGATTAGGGCAATCTCTTCAACGCTCAAATGTGGGTCAATACCAATAGTTCCAGAATTTGATAGGCAATTTCAGAGGTGGTAGCGGAATTGGTCTTCCGGTCTGAGGGTCATTTTCAATGCTGCCTCTACCAGCCTTTAATTTACATGCCCATTCCTTTATAGTGGGATACGCTAGAGCTTCCTCATGATAAACGGTGACTAGATCCTCATGTATCTGAAGTGGTTTGTATCCGAGTACGGTATGAATCTTTATGTAAGCTCGTTGTTCGGTTTTGCTTGATATGTGTTTGAAGCCATGAAAAAGTTGACTCTCTAAAATATGTCAATGGTAAGTAGGTTAGATCAAGATATTGAGAGTTAGAGTGAATTGCTCAACAGTATTCAAAATGGTGATCGATAAGACTATTATATACTCTGCATTTCATGTAATCGAGTAGAGTTTGGCTGCTATAAACTAAGGATGGGAACAATTTGATGCCCCAAGTAGTTTTACCTTTCACTTCTCCAAAAAATGATTTGTCTTGGAATTGATGATTGACCCTATCCTTAATGCGAAATTTTGAGACAAATCAAAACAATTGAGTGTAAAATTATTTTAGGAACCCTGTTAAACTGAGTGGTGCAAATCTCCGACCCTTGGTGTATATGTGTATGGATTTTCATGTTAACCTGACCGCTAGACTTCGCTGAAGGATGGATGTCCACAACGTTCCAAGCCATTAGGGAATCTCTCTATAGGAGCTGCACATGAATAATAATAACATAGGCAACCATTTCAATACTGGCCCTTTACTTGGTAGTTGGCACAGTAGCATACAGGTAGTGATTTCAAAACTGGACCGCTATACTATATTATAGCACTCCTTCGGACCAGGGATGTATTCGTACGTATAAAAGTAAAGGAACGCTCCAAAACACTGCCCCTTACACAAAGTGCCTCGTATGTAGTATATTCGGCTACATTAATATCTTACGAAATACAAGATATTTACACTAATTTGGAAAACTCAAATTAAAAACGTGAATGCAACCAAATTCAGTACTTTTTAGCTGGAAATCGAAGGAATATAAGCATTTCCACAAGTAAACGATACACAAAAATTGGATAAAATAAAAATATATTACTTGGTAATATAATGTTCACTATAAAGTTGAACTCAAATTTCTGAACTGAAAATTAAACATAAATAATCCAAATATTTCCATAAAGAAGTGCCTTCTCATACACCCCTGCTTCGGGCATTTTAGCGAGGATTAGGATTAACGTGGTTCGGTACGAGGTCCTACTCTATATAGTAATTATATTGCATCACTATTAAATTTATCCCCAGAGGGATGAAAATATGATAAATCATGTCACAACTCCTTTTAGACTCTAAAAATTCAAAATTGGGCTTGATGCAGTCAAATTTCCCTGGCAAGAGGGTAATGCACACTGGATAATGATAAAATCAAAATGAAAACAATTGTGTTGTTGTGCAGACAGATATGGTATCGTATAAATACCGCAAGTATCTCTCAACCCATTCACCTGTAAAAAAGTTCATAAGTTTGTTAACAAACCTTTCATTTCAGTACGAACAGTTGAACTTCGTTAATACGAAAACGGTTAATAAGCATTTATGGATAAGAAGATAAATATTTACACAAAATTAGGCCCATACGAAGGGCACTCGAATAGTTTTGACGTTAACCGACATATCAGATAGTAATAATAAAATTGACTATTACATTTTTTCAAAATACTCTCCCTGACAATCTATACATTTTTTCATTCTGGTAAACCAATTATCAAAACATTTTTTCCACTCTTCTTTGGGTATGTCTCCGATCGCTTGGAAAAGTGCCCCTCTCAACTCCTCATTAGTCGAAAATCTCCTCCCACTTAATTGATCATTGAGTCTAGGGAACAACTAGAAGTCACAAGGGGCTAAATCAGGACTGTAGGGTGGGTGAGGTAATGTTTTGAGTCCAGAATTTTCCAAAAACTCACGAGTTCTGATTGCCGTATGCGATGATGCATTATCATGATGAAGAAGAATTCCTCTAATGCCTGTCTTCTCCCGCTGTGACTCAATTACTGTGATTACTTTGGGTAGGCACACTGTAGTGTACCAGTCGGCAGTATCAGTCTTTCTATCCTCGAGAGCAACAGCTTCGACAAATCCACTAGATCTGAAAACATCGCCCACATTTGTTTCCCAACAGATCTAGCCCTCCGCACTTTGGTTGGAGGTGGGGCATCTTCTTCAACCCACTCCTTTGATATTCGCTTGATTTCTGGATCATAATGGTATATCCATGTCTCATCACCTGTAAGGATCTCAGAAACAGCTCTTGAACTTCCATTAGCAAACCTTTTGAGCATAATTTTTCAAAAGTCTATGCGGGATATTATTGCCATAAGCTCAAAGAATGGGGAATCCATCGGGCACACAACTTCCTGACACAAAGCTCTTTGTGCAAAATGATATTAATTGTCCCCGATGATAACTCGGTTTCATACTCTAACTGAGCGCACGTAATATGAGGATCTTTAGTAATTAGATCTAGCATTTCGTTAACATTTTCTTCATTATGTAAAATATTCGGTCTTCCTGAACGAGGGGCATCTTCAAGAACAAAGTTTCCGTGAATAAATTCCCTGTACCATCGTTCAACTGTGGTTAGAGAAGGAGCTAGATCCGGGAAATGTTCCTGTAAAGATTCATAGATTTCTACTCTTGTCTTCTGTAGTTTGAATAAGATCAAAACTATTGCTCGAAAATCACGTTTTGTAAGATCTGATTTAGATTGAGATACTTTAGAAGCCATGTATACTAAAATTATCTAATTTATGAAAGTAGAAGAGATAAATGAATGAAAGTTTCAAAGTAGGTAATAAAATATGTCTGAAAAGATGGATGCGGAAAAATATCCAACAGATTAGTGGTTTCATACCAAACGGCAAAACCTTTCGAGTGCCCCTCGTACTAAGGTGATAAAATTGGAATTACACTGGTTAATACGAACTCCAGATAAACGCAAAATTGTTTGATGTTCGTATTAATGAGGTTCAGTCCGTATCAACTATAAATTATCAATCGTTTCCCTATGACAGCTATTCCCAACCTTTACTGCTCTGGATCCCTATACCAATATTTACATACCCCCATGGACCCCTTTCCATATGCTGTAAAAAGATCCTGTGGACTCCCTGCTATCGTCGGTAGACCATCAAGGGGCTCATGGACCCAGGTTGGGAACCGCTGCCTATGCTGGACAACGATGTGGATGAAAAACAATCAAAGTAGAATCCGCTCAAAAAATTGAACTGGGCATGTAAAAGGATAGAAAGTACCCGATTGGATCAATAAATATGTATATAGGTGTCAAAGTCTCACTAACTAATTCAACAGTTAGTGTATAATTAGGAAAATATTATCTATTATTTCTAGCAAAGGTTTAACCTTGTCTAAAACATTATTTCAGCATATTCATGGCTGAATCTGATACTAACCTCTCCCAAATAGGGTTAAATTAATTACTCTTGGTTGCTAAATGGATTACTTCAAAATTGTTCACCGTGAAGTAGTGCCGGATTTAGGTACGTGGGGGCCTGTTCGAGGAAAATTCCCGGGCCTTCTGAAGCCAATTCAAAGCCGTCACTGTTCGCCCACCTGTCCCCATCCCTTAATTTAGAATGCTTGTGTTTATTGTATTCATGCGAAGGTTATGTTCTATTATTTCTAGCATAAGATTTATAGTGAATAAAGTAGAGTTACAGTGTATATAAAATTAATGACTTTGAGTTGTGGGGCCCCCTAAATGTGGAGCCCTGTTCAGCCGCACACTCCGAACACTCCTAAATCCGGTGCTGCCGTGAAATGACGATTCCCCGATTAGGAATTCAAATGTTCAGATAAAATAGTATTCTTAATATTGATTCGTAAAAATACTCTTACCATTGCAATTACGAGAATATTTTGACTTATAGGGAAATTATTCCTCAAGGACTGCAATACTTGTACGTATAATCAGAAGTATCAGGTGATTTGATATCCCGAATATTGGAATTTTCAGTCACGACTTGTATTTCTTCACCAATTGTATAATTCTCCAGCGATATCATTTCGACGAATGATCTTATCTATCAGAGTATGTAAGGCAACTGTTATTGATACAGCAGGAAGATAACTTATCAACATCCTCACTCAATGAAACTGGGTCCATCGATTTGGGAATATCGATTTCATCGACATTGTAGCTTCATCACTATTAGGTTGACATTTAGCTAACTCAGTAAATACTGAGGAGATGTGGCGGTATGATATGTGATGTCTATTGTATCCCTCACCTGTGTTAGGTTCATGACACATGAATTGACTTATTGATTCTTGCATAGAAGGATTATACATACTCAGTATCGCAAGGCTGTAGTGTGGATGCACCCTTACGATACTGAGTGGGCAGCAGCTAGTCTGATCAACTATGTCGTAAAGTAGTAAACCAGAAGGCAAACAATGACAAATAGTTTTCCAAGGAAGAGAGTTAGAACGCCATGTTCGGAATACTCCACTGTCGGGTAAATCTCTTTCCGGCCCAAAAAGTGGCAAAGACCGGAGTAATAGAGTTACATATTGGCAAAGAAAATGATAAATGTCATCTTGAAGAAATATCATGGCAGCCTATTTATACCCTGTATTGTGATTTTGAACAGAAATGACATGATATGACATGACATGACTGTTATCAGTATTACATCGGATTTTGCATTCAACACCTCTTAATCAACATTCCTTCGATAATTCCAGAACGTTGGGTATTAGCTAATATAATTTTTACAATCAGGCAATATCGGAGATCAACAAATACCTTTCATTTAGTAAAACAACATTAGTCGTAACTTCAAGAAATATCGTCTTCACGATTACAGTTTCACGGTGTGAACGCCACTTTTGAAGAATAGAAAATGATATTGGCATACTTTCCCGGCTAATTACTATAGTTGTTTTGTTTCTTATATGTCTATCTTCGTTTAGGCTCTCCTTTAGATTACACCAAATAGCAGCAACAGCTTTCATTGTGTGCTCTGATGGGGAAAAGCAAGTATTTCAATACTGAGGAAATCTATGAACCTCTCATAAACACAAAGCCATCCGTAAATAGTTGATGGAGAAGATTATCGTCTTCTACTTTTGTTACATATTCGTTCAGAGAGTGAGGATTCCAGAAATGATTCCAACCTATTTCTTTAATTAAACTACGAAAAGAACATATCCCCTTTGACAAGATTAATTCTCCTGCCATATCCACCCTTTGTTAGCATAAACGAATTCAAACGGTTGGCAATATCCTCTTGAGTCAACGTATGTCAAGCTTGGAGCAGCAAAGTTATTCTCTGCGGGACGTGGCGGAAGTTTGCTTGAATTCAATAATTCTGATTCTACAATGTTATGCGTTGTCTTGAAAGAAGCAATATTGCTACCCTTATGTAGGGATTTTTGAATTAGTTTATCATCTTTTTGAGATTCATGAGTAACACAATGTTGAAAACCAGACTCATTTAGATCAACTGAGAGTGAAACTCCATCATTCGAATCAAAATCGTAATTGAGGGCTCTCCTTTATCCAATATGGGTATATATTCTCTAGATACTACTGAAGGATTACTGTTAGTAGTCTCATTTATTTGATTTCTCTCTAGCCTCTCTTTCGATAGGACCGTTATTAATTCCTCTGAAACAAGTTCTTTCAAATGCCTTTAGAATATTTACATCGGAAGGTTTACTATAGCTAAATTGGTCTTTTTCATTTTAGAGCATTCATCCCTACAATTTTCTTCATTTCATTTTCTTTTCTTTCTAATTATTTACAAAAGGCACAAAAGCAAATTATACACTGCAATTCTATCTTCAAATATTTAGATTCATTGACTTGATGAAATCAACGGATCTCATTCTTGTTTCAGAAGTATATATGCTATGCTCAACTATCCTAAACCAATATTCAACACGAGCGTTGCTGTCTGATAAAACCTTACCTGGTGTATTGATTGTACATAAACTTATTTCAATCCACAATAACAATGGCCATAGCCTTCTTTATATCAGGGCTACCATGAATATCGAATTTTGGACTAGGGATATAGTAATGTACGGTAAATGGAGGGCAGCATTTGTTAGAATTTCTACAGTTTGCACTTGTTAGAATGAGTTTTTCATATGTTTGCATTTGTTAGAATGGTTCATTCATGATGTAGTGTTGAATGCACAACTCCAACGCCTTCATCAAATCAGCCTAAAATATTGTTGTTTGTCACTGAATTTGATCTTTCTGGAGGAACCAAACAAGTTTCCCATCTGAATCGTATTTAATAACCTTTTTTGTCTCTGGTATATATTTACGTACAACTAATTAATTTGATGGAATATACATTGGAGGAATACAAACGTACTGTTGGAAAGGTTTTCACTACGTCAGATGGAAACAAATACATTCTTTCTAAATCAAATGTCAATTTTGTTTACCTAAGGTGTGCTTTATTCAGAGGTGGTTGCAAAGGAAGATGTAAAGTCAATCGTGAAAGAGATCTGTTTACTCCCATAAATTCGCATAATCATGACTGTGAGGCGTAAAACCGGAATTATTCGCTCTCAAAACAAAATGTAGGATAGTTGCAAGAAACTCGCAAAGGAATCTCCAGGAGGTTTTTGATGATGTGACAAGAGATGATCCACGGGGATGTGAAATATCTTTTTCCGATTGCGAATCAACCATGTTTCGAGCGAGAAAAACTCTAGAACCTAAGATCTCTCAGACAGCTTTGGAATTTAGTGATAACAACTACAAACTTCGGGAAGTATTACAAATTTAGCGTTTCTGTTGGCAATGGACTTGGTGTGGTATTCTTTTCAGAGCCGATGAAAGATTTTTTATCACAAATTACCAACATACAATACGATGGAACATTCTTTACTGTACCCATTCAATTTTATCAGTTGTGGACTATTTTCATTTCAGTGGGAAGGCACACTCTACCTGCGATACACTGCTTATTGATCGGAAAAAACCAACAGCTATATCAAGCTATACTGGAAAGCATTTCGCAAAATATTTCTCACTTTCGACCTGGTTCCGAAAGTTACCCTTCAGAACTCAAGTCAAATATACGTACAAGTCATCCTAGGATATAGAGTTTTATTTGAGTCTAAACAGCATAATTCAGGATGTGGACAATGATGTTGGTCGTTTGTGCCAAGACAAATAAATTAGTAGGCCCCCCAAAAGGAATAATTTAATGAACTTTGAACGTAGGTGTACTTTGAAGCAAAAGTTAAGTAACGGAGATTACAATCCTTGGCAGTTCCTGGAAGCTATCAGCCACACTATTGGAAATTCATATTCTCACTGCACTCTGACCTCGAGCGATAGCGAATTTTCGGACAACGAATCCGCAGATGAAGGGCCTACAGAAGAAAACAAATGCATTGTTTGTTTGGGTAATTGTACAGCCACTTGGATATTCATGCCTTGCAGGCACGCTTGTTGTTGTACTAGATGCAGCCAGAGGATTAATGATCTAGGCCAGCCGTGGCCTATGTGTCGCTCAGATATTGAGGACACATTTCAAATATTTATTAATTAATTCTAATTCAAGTTATTGGTGTGTTTCAGTCTATTAAACTCATTCATATTCATTTAGTAAGAAGCCCCATTCTAAAATGCAAACATCTTTCTAACAAGTACAAACATATGAAAAACTCATTCTAACAAATGTAAACATACGAAAAAACCATTCTAACAAGTGCAAACATATGAAAAACTCATTCTAACAAGTGCAAACTGTAGAAATTCTAACAAATGCATGCACTCCGTTAGGGCAATATCCACTTATAACTCTATTGTCCCTAGAATTATGGTCAAAACACTCCAACAAATAGGTTCTATACCCCAACTTCACGAGTGTTATCTTAGCAGCCGATTCAGCAGCCGATTCAAATCCCCACTCAAACACCTTTTTCTCAAAAAGTATGAGTTCTATTTTGAAAAGAACCATATCAGTGTCAAGAAGAAAGTTGGTACATTTCATATCATCACTCATAATCGCCAAATTTTGCATGATGAGTAAGCAATTTTGCATTACATTTTGGTCGAGGTTTTTTATTAATATCTCCTGAAATAATTGTGATAATAACTTATCATTTTAATCATTTTTACATCTCACTTGGTACATTGTGTATATCCAATTTGAAATTAAAATAATTATTTTTGAAATAGTTATGAACGCCCGAACTTTACATAGGAATTACATAGACGACCAGTTTTTGCTTGATGATTTGTATGCTTTGTAGCTATGTATTGATTACTTGAATATTCTTAGTGTAAATTTACTTATGATGACTAAATTCTTGAGGTCAAATGTATTCCTTCTCAATTATTAGGACCAGTTATGTCAGTTTAGATTTTTGAACTTAGTATTAAATTAAGAATGTAATATCAATCAACAAGCATTTGTAACACTGTAATTGATTTATTTCGTTTTTCACAACCTTAATACTTTTGATATTCTTCAACTTTATTTTATTTCAACTTCATTTCTTCCACAAATTTTCCTCACAGAACCGTCCTACTAAATTCATTTCATTTCAATCATGTGAGTATCTTTCTTAATTAATTTTGTAATGTTACACAGTCAACTCCCGGTATATCGAACATGGATAATTAGAAATCCTCGCTATATCGAAGTCTGAGATTATACAAATATAGTCACAAATCGTTAAAAAACATAAATGTCATCGGTTATATTGAAATCCGCGTATATAGAAGTGATTATTGCGGTTCCTTGTTTCCGATATAAGGAGAGTTAACTGTAGTTATATGCAAAATGTGCCAGAATATTAGTCGTTCTTTTTGGCATAGATTGTGTTCTTACTTCCAACCATGACATCTCTGGAACAATTTGTAACTGCAATTACCCAACTGGGCTAGAATGATTTGATAAACTTAAGGCAGCCTTGGATAACGGAGACAAGCGAAGGGCGAAGTCAGTATGGGGAAAGTTATCCATTCTCATATTCAATAAGAATAAGCCAAACACTCGTGCTCCTCTCTACTTAAAATGGAAACTAAATCGCAATCATTTTCAGTATCATATAAAACAAAGTATGGAAGGTAATAGCCGTAAGTTGAATAGCGATTCCGGTACTGATATATTCCAGTTGGCTGTAGAACACGTTAGCACCAGGTTAGATTCAGATAGTATTTATGTTAATAGTTTAGATCCTAGTAATATTAGTAGTAGTCAATTAGACACAGATTTTAGTGTAGATAGCTTGGAGCGGGAAGTGTCAAATAGCAAATTATTAGGCTTATTGGCATCTGGTTGCGAACAACCTGAACTATATAGTTTGAAGAGTACCCTGTCTTCTTCTCCTCCTCAGACTGAGGTCACCGATACCCTCTTTTGGACGTACATTGATTGTGATAATCTTCTATGGTTAGACGCACTGAAATTTTTAGGGTCAGAATGTCCTCGCATTAGTGGCGAATTCATGCTCATTAATGGGATAATCTATGAGGAGTTCAAAAAATTTAATGAGTTTTTATATGAGCACCTAAGAAACTTCAGGCTTGTTAAGAGAGATAGTTGCTTATTAGAAGCATGGATATTAGTTGGCAACATCAACTGTCGAATTTTGGATTTGTTTGGAAGTGCTTATCTCATTATCACAGTTGCACAACTCGAGGAATTTCTTAACTTTGCTTTATCAATTCGAGAAAATATGGATCTAATATTTTCATTTCATTCAACTCTATCAGAAAAACTAGGCACGGTTAACTCTTCAAAAATTCCGTTGTTAGTTGATTCACATCCAAACATGTTATCTAAACTTGCACTTGATATTGGTCACTCAGAAACTAGTGTTGTCATCGATAAATATAACGTTAATCATGTGTTACTTGTCCCAACCCTAGGTGATGGTGATATTCTGAATGAGGTAATCATTGACGAATCCAGCACTATGGAACAAAGTACGGGTAGCTTTTTACTTAACTTTATAGAATGGGAAAATATTACTAGAATCGTGGGTGATCGTGTTATACTTTCAAAAGATTGGACTAACTTATTTAATTCCAAATTGGAAGGAATATTTCATTGTGTACTTTGTTTTAAATACCACAAAATAAACAAATCTAAAAGTAGAAAACTGAACATTTGTTTTTTTAGAGCAAATGCAGAGTGTAAATTTCGCAATTGTTTTACTTTTACATTCATTATTAATAAGAATCCTCTCGAAAGTCACACTAATGATTGTATTATCGTGAATTACATAGTTTCTGGTATTTTATCTGATGAACATTTAGATAATAATATTGTTTACGCAAGAAAATTGTGTAATTCTATTAGGTTAAAAGTAGCAACACAAATAGCAAACACATCTGTAAGTAAATATTTCTATAACCAATTCGAGTCTACAGAAAATAGAAATTTAGGCTTAATTTCGGCAATCTAAATAAAATTAAAAGCGCTGCTGTATTAAGGAAGGCAAAATTTGATTGTCAAGTTTACAGAGGTTCTCTAATGATAATTGGAGTGAATTGATTAGTTTACAACAGTATTATCGGAATGTTATAGTGGGTAGTAATGTTAGAGGGTACATTCAGTCATTAGGACATAACCCCTTTATTATTCATTTATATACTGAAGACCAAATTAAAATATTAAAATGTTTTAAAGATAAAAGCATAATTCTTCACTTAGATGCTACTGGCTCAATCATTCGAAAGATTGAACCTTCCCAGCACAAAGTATTTTATTATGCTCTCACAGCACAACATCCAACTTGTTCTACCAGTCCCGTACCTCTGGCAGAGATGATCAGTTCTGGTCATACTAGCGCTGAGATTAGTTATTTTCTACACAAATGGTATCTTGATACAAAGAAAATATTAGGTTATAATATTAACATAGGACAAGTTGAGATAGATTTCAGCTGGGCGTTAATTCATAGTGTGTGTAATGCTTTTCTTAAATGTGACATCGATACATATCTTGATAAATGTTGGAATAGAGTAGATACAAATTCTGCCAATCAGGAACTAGAATTAAAATTGATTCTCCATTTATGTTCTGCCCATATAATGCATGGTATTGGCTTTCACATTAATAGGAAATTTAAGTTAAAAAAAGAAGTGAGAAAGTTGTTTTTGTATTCCTTTGGATATCTGGTGCGTTGTACTAATATTACTCAAATAAGTTGTGTGTTTACTTCCTTGTGTTATGTGTTTAAGAGTAAATATATGAATGAACATGTATTAAGCAATATTAAGACATTAGAGTATTATATTAGTGACAGTTATTCTGATTTAGATGATACAAATGAAAGTTTATATGATGAGGATTGTGATAATGATCCCATCGATATTAAGGACGGTAAGACCCTAAGAGACAGATCTCCCTTTGGTAAACATTTTGCATATATAAGTAAACAATGTGAAAATGCTATCAACAATAATCACACCAAAACATTTGATTCGAATCCTTGCTATTATCCTAGCCTTATAGAATATATTTTAACTTACTACTTACCTATTCTGCCATTATGGAGTGGTATTATATTAGGCCCCCACAGTCTTTCAGTTGGAAATAATTATTCGTATTATAGTAACGCCATTGTAGAGAACTGGATGCGTATAGTTAAATTAGATATTTTGAATTCGAAATCAAATTTGAGGCCTGGAGATTTCATTAGAGTATTATATCCCGGTATAACTAGTAGAATTTCCGCTTTCAATTTTACTTTTCATCCCAGAGCTGATAAATTTTTTAAAGGTCGTAAGCGAATAAGAGATATTTCAGAAGAAAAATGTAATGAAGAATGGTCCAGGAAAAAGAAACAGCATTGTGGCTATTTGAAGTCGAAAACATATGAATTTCCTCAATTTAATAGAGATAAAACTATCGTAAAAGATAAATTAATCCCTATTAAGCGTCAGAAGTTGTCTACTTTACGTATGATTTGCAAATCACCAGAAATTAAGACTGCGTCAATAATTACTGATGAAGAATTGGTAGAGTCAAGTATAATACGATATATTATACCAAGCTTTCGTCCACCACACGTTGAATGGCAAATTGCTACCTGTAAGAAATGGAAACTACATTATAGTAATCAGATTGTCTATTCTTTAGATAATTTAATTGATAATGGTGAAGGATTATATGTATATAATCCCGGAACAACAGAAACAATATCAGGTGATGGAAACTGTTATTTTTCTACAATTTCTTATCTAATAACAGGTAGTAAACCCTATCATAAGAATTACGGGAAATTATCGTTGAAAACATGGTTGGTAAATTAAGTGCGAGTT
The DNA here is from genome assembly GCA_024704765.1 of Oopsacas minuta. Classification (NCBI taxonomy): domain Eukaryota; kingdom Metazoa; phylum Porifera; class Hexactinellida; order Lyssacinosida; family Leucopsacidae; genus Oopsacas; species Oopsacas minuta. Next base: position 196,723 of record JAKMXF010000327.1, on the reverse strand, counting down.
GTAATGCGTTTTTGTATACTAAGTATGTTTATACTCAAAGTAATTTTAGGAATATTCAGGATTGGGTAAATAAAATAGGGATGAATATGGTTGGGAAATGGGCTACTGACTTAGAGGTATTTGCAACTTCGTTGTTATTTAATATAGATATTTGGGTGTTTTTGGGCTCCTGGAACTCGTTGGGCTGGGTTTTCAGGTAATGGATCAAGTTTTGATCAATTATTAAAGGAGCCAACTTCAAATGGTTTATATATTCAGAATTTAAGTAATCATTACCAGCCCATACTATCTCTAATTTATTATTAAAAGCAACCCAATCATTGGTTTCAATTTATGGCAGCGAAAATTATATATTTACCAACAAAATTATTAGTGAAACAATAAATATTTTGTATAAATGGAACTTGAATATTTTGTGAGTAATTCTATCAATAAATATTTTGTATAAATGAATCTTGAATATTTTGTGAGATCTCATCTAAATATGTAAATTGATTGCGACAAAAATCACAAATGTATGTATATACGTATATGTATCGACAGTTGGATTATATGGAACTATTTTATGACCTTTCCTCTAACCAAGATACGTTTAAAAGCTGGATTATATTACGCAGGATTTGGCAACTAACACAACACCAATATGTAAAGTTCTGGGAGATATATTCATAGTAAAGTAAACAATGAACATGAAAATCTATATTCTTATCCTTACAATTATCTTAATCAATCTATGAATTATATCTGCAAATCTCTCTTACTAACATTTATTTTATAATTTGTACAAATTTGAATCAGAAAGAAGTTATTATCTATTTTTGGAGCATTCATTTGGAGACCCATGTCCTGGAGTTAACTCTCGATTCTCTTACCATTCTGGCATTGATAATTACAAATCGAAGTGTTGATCGTCTCTTCAAATCTTATCTGATCAAGACATTTGTTAATCTTCCTTATATAGCTGTAAAGATTTTGCATAAATAGTACCACCTGTTTTAGGTTTAGCCTGTTCTAATAGACAAGGGAAATTCGATCAGTATTTCTCATTAGTTCATCAATCAGTTCAATACAGAAAAGATAGACAGACAAACTATAATACAGGGGCATTCAATAAATACTAATCATACCATCTAAAACTATAAATACTTGTGTAAAGTTGGTAGTTTTTGCTATGAATGTTCAAAGTAGTCTCCTTTATACGCTACAACTGAATTTAGCCTTTTAATCCAATTTTCAACTGTCTTTCTGTACTCATCCTTGGGAATGACTTCAAGGCATCTGTAAATTGCCCGACTGAGGCTGAGCCGATCCTCAAATTCGCATCCGGAGACGTTATCTTTGAGTTTTCTAAACAGCCAGAAGTCACATGGGGCTATATCAGGGGAGTAAGGTGGATGTGGAACTTCGTGCATACCCATATCTTTAATTTTTTGCCTTACAGCCAAAGATTTATGCGGTTTAGCATCATCGTGGAAAATTTTGAGACCACGAGTTCCGGTCTTTGGACGACGCTTAAGATAATGTTTTTCGACCTCAGGCAACACCACATCTGCGTAAAATTGTCCTGTGAGTGTCTGACCTTTTGGAACAGGGATTTGGGCTACAGGACCTGGGCCATCGAAAAATATGCAGTACAAGACCTTCGGGTCACGGAAGTCGGACACACAAACAGCTGGAGGAACCTCTCCCTTCTTTAGCCATACCGTGCCATCTTGCTTTCTGATCAGTGGTTTGAATTGTATCCATGTTTCATCTCCTGTTACTATCTCTAATAACCGCCTAGGGTCACTTCCTTCATAAATTTCAAGGTTTTCCTTAGCCATTTGGAGTCTCGCGGCCTTTTGTGGAAAAGTTAAGCAATGTGGTACCCATCGCACTTGGACCTTCCTCAGTTCTAAATCCGCCTTCAGAATTATGTGTGCACTTCCCGTTGAAATGCCAACATAGTTAGCTACCTCCTCAACCGAAGAATGCGGAAAAGACGCGACATATTCCTTTACTTCACTCAATTTGTCATTGTTGGTCGCCAGTTTTGGTGCTCCAGGACGAGGGGCGTCTTGGACAGAGGTCCTACCTTCCCTAAATTGGCTCACCCACCTTCTGACAGTTGAATACGATAAAGTATCTTCTCCACATATCGTTGCCAACTCGTCATGAATAGACTTTGGAGAGATTTCGAGAATGGTGCGAAATTTGATGTACGTTCGTTGTTCAAGTTCCGAAAAATTTGGACAAGGACCCATGAAAAATGTAAAGGAGAACATGTAGGTTTCTAAAAATAACTGAAACTTAGGAAATAATTAAGTGATCAACTCTCTCTAAGTTTTGTTAGAAAGTTGAAATATGGTTCTATATAATTGCACTGAGAAATACAAGCTTAGAACTGCTATTACATTAAAAATATAGGATGATTAGTATATATTGAATGCCCCTGTATCTGGTTAATTAGTATCTTGTAATACTTTTCGATTTGTTTACTCTTTTCTATTCAAAAAGTAATGTTTTGTATAATGTATGATAACTGTCATGACAATGGTGTTGTGTTATTTATTATATTTCAAATATCTTCTAATTATTATCTAAAACCACAATAGAATTGGAACTATAGAATTGTAAATGATACTAAATACTCATCAAAATTTACGTACACTGTAATGTCATACATACTTCATTATTGATAGTACAAACTGATCGTATATGTAATTCCTATGTAAAATCCGGGCGTTCATAACTTTTTCAAAAATAATTATATTAGTTTCAAATTGGATATACACAATGTACCAAGTGAGATGTAAAAATGATTAAAATGATAAGTTATTATCACAATTATTTCAGGAGATATTAATAAAAAACCTCGACCAAAATGTAATGCAAAATTGCTTACTCATCATGCAAAATTTGGCGATTATGAGTGATGATATGAAATGTACCAACTTTCTTCTTGACACTGATATGGTTCTTTTCAAAATAGAACTCATACTTTTTGAGAAAAAGGTGTTTGAGTGGGGATTTGAATCGGCTGCTAAGATAACACTCGTCCCAACTTCCCAGATCCTTGTATTTTATTTCAGAAGATATCATGAAGTAGTATTGCGTAATCTTAATCATGACGAAATATGGGCATATTCAGGATTGCGTCACACCGATTAACGAAATCATATCCACATGCATTACAAGGGTATGGGAAATTGTGTATATATTATATTGGTTGGTTTGACTAAAACTCTCGCGACAATCGAGTTAAAAGTGGATATAGTCCAAAATGTGCCACCCAGGGTATCTAGTATAACTCAATAACGTGACAACTTTATAATTAGAAAATTTATATTTTATGCATAAACAACCTTAGATCACTTGATATTTATTCTGGACTCGAAGACGCACAAGTGATCGTTTATCAGGGCTTTTACAAATGGTTCATTTGAACAAAAAATTGCCCTCTTAACCAAACAGATGACGTTATTTCAAACTGATAATAGTTGGATAATATGGCTTCTGTAAATTATTAACTATCAATAAAAATACATTTATTCGAGCCAAATGAACAGATTTTGTTTTATCAATAAAAATTTAAATTATATGTCAAATTTAATAGACTTGAAATACTCCATGTTTGAATACCGTGAATAGGCTTTATTTTCGTAGACTGTGTGTAATGGTAATTGTAATAACGATTACATTTGAAAAGTAATAGTATTTGTAATAGGTAATTCTATACTAATTTTCTATTACTTCGAATCCTGGACTTGATATGTTGGTATGGGAAACTAGTACTCTTAGTTCTGGTGATATTTTTGAAATTATTCAACTTAATCATCAGATTGACTTGAACTTGAAGGAGGAAACGGATTTACTTGATCTATTTTCTACCAAATATTCCATTCTTGATAAATCAGACAGTACACAATCTCGAATTCTGATGGATTTGTGCGTTTACTCTATTGAATATTTTGATGATATAGGCTATTCAACTCATCAAATATCTGTTCTGGTTTCTATTCTTATGCGTATTCACGCATGTTGTGTATTTACTGCGTATGATAACATTACAGAAGCTAGACTGCTATTTCAAAATTTATTGACTCGACATTCCTTCACTCATATTCCCTTTTCAACGGCTCTTTTCTCAACACAGCAATGCTATTTAGTGATTGACTATTTCACTTTTACCTACTTCGCTCATTTTTACCTCTACAAATCTGCATTTACTTCTAACCCTTCACTTCAATTACAGTTATTATACGAATCTTCTTCGTTATATGTCTCTTGTGAAAGTGATTATGTGGCCCAACTCACCCACAACTAGATATCCTTTAAGTTATGGCATCACTTATTTAAACTGTTGATTAAATTATAATAAATTATTATTCAATACATAATTGTCAACATACTACAAATCTGCTAGAAATCAATCTCTCATTTCGAGGTTAAATACGAATAATCTAAATTTTTTGTTCAAATTATTAAAATTTGGCAGTGGACCTTGAGTTGTTGGAATGAGATTTACACAATATAGTGCCTAGGGTGGGTGTGCAGAGGCGTCGGAAGTGTGGGGGATGGGGGTACTCATCCCCCCATGATTTAGACAGGGCGATAATCCCCTATAATTGTGAGGAGTATTAAATTATTTTCGAATTTATTAGAAAATTCTGCCAATTTAGGAGGGATATAAAGTACAATAGTTTACACCCCGGTTCGGCATTCTTGATACTTTTTCGAAAATAATCAATAACCAACTACGCTGGGGGCTTATCCCCTTGTGCGTATTATCACCCCTTCATAGTTTGTGTATAGTTATTTTCATATTATAATATTGTTGCCAGTTGGGAAGTATTTTCAACAGAAACCTCACACATCCAGTCATTGGTTGAAGCCTGGTGGAGTTATATCCTCATATTATCTAGTTGTATATTTGGCCGCTCAGATGTATAGTAAAATTTACTACTAACAACAAAGTTTGTTAAAAGTAATTTCCATTTGTTTCATGGCTGCTGATTACCAACTACACTAGTAGTACATAAGCAATGAATATAATGCAGTTTATATTTTCATTTTCTAGGCAGAATTTAATTTGTTTGTGTGGCTTTTTCAACTCTACGAATAATTTGAAATTATGGCTTGTTCCTCTGGTAGTAACAATCGCAAGAGACATCGGCAATTATCCCTTGTGGACATGTGTAAGATTTCGAATTACTAAATTGAGTGTTATTATTCATGCATTCATATCATTAAATACCCCCATGAAATACAAGCTTCCGACACCCCTGCGGGTGTGTGTGATTCTACATTATTTGGATACAGGGCTGTAGTTTTGGGAGTGGAAATTCTGTATTACCTTTGCTGGCACTTTAGCCAGTGCCTAAACTTTTTCATTGACAATATATATACATTCTAACCTGCTTTACGGCCTTCCATAACGGTCACCTGCACAAAATGACATATTCCTGAGGGCAATAGCCTCCCAAATTCTTTTTCAGTGGATATTCCCGATTAGTTACTAGTCGATAGAAAAGAAATACATACACTAACACCTTTTGAAAAGACTAATATGTCGCCTCCAGGACTGATTGCCAGTCAACACGTACCTATTTCAACTCGTAATAAATCAATTCGTCCCAATTGTCAACTTGTACCTTGTCTACTCGTTCATATCAACTCGTCCCAGTCAACTCTACATCGAAGGGCGTAAAACCTATGATCAACAGCTGGAGGCGCGTGCGTAGCTTGTACAAGAATAACTCTGGGTGTACAAGCAATAAGAAACATTCTACATGCCTTATCTTTCGTAGGCTATTAAACAGAGTATATAAATTTCTCAATAATTAAGAAATTGTAAAAAATTCATTTTTGTACAGTAGTGATGATGAAATAATTGCTGATGAATTTGCGTTTGATCGGATGATGACGTTCTAACATTTGGAATATTGAGAGGTATCTGTAATTGAAATTTTTCCCAATGAACTATCGAGCAGTTTCTAATTATGTGATATTAGAAAAGCAAAAGGTGAAAATCACATCATATTTAGTAATAGATGTATAGTCGTACTTGTTTTACTGTATTGTTTTAATTTATCTCAACAGGGAGCTTATACCACTTTAGTACTAGGTTTTCGAATGGTATAAACATTTAGGCCCATATAATTATAGATATGCAGTCAAATATTCCAAATTACAAATAATGATTTTCACATATCCTTGAGCTGTGAATTTCAAATCGGAAAATACACTAGTTCAGTTATCCGAAAACCAAAATTGAATGTTGATGACGAATGTTTCGGATAACCGAGGGTGTACTGACTACAAAATATTATATAAAGGCGTCCAATTAATTGTAAACGTAAATAAACGTAAGAAAAATGAATATAAAGTGTAGCACCACAAGAGTGACGCCCGGGGCGACCGCCTCTTGGCCCACCTCGGTACGCCCCTGACCATACTTAAGGGAGTCTCCCAATGCTAAACTGCAATAAAATTTGCTGGGGCTATGCCAGGCCCCACCTACTCCTACGCCCCAGCATTCGTCCCTGATGTTATCCTAGTCAGGCTTGTTAGCCCAGAAACCGTGACAAGTGGGGTCAAAACAACAAATTTGATACAAAGTTACACTAGGGTGAGCTTGAACCTTTTGGAAGGGGAGCCACTTGATCGAAGTTCAAGGGGTGTGATGCAACACTCAGTATTGTGAGCCTCTTTGGATACATTTTGAAGTGTTTTAATGGATATAACTCATTCAATTTGAATCGAACGAATTTTGGTGTCGATATTCGTAATCAGTGAAAGCTATGTTGTTTAATACGTATTTCAATGAAGACTTATTAGGTATTATACCTTCAGTCGGCACTCTTTGGTGACGTAACTTCTATTTGGCTGATTCCTACAAATATATTTTGCATCAAACAGTAGTTCTCGAATTGTTAATGAGAAATCTAAGCATAGTTGACCAATTTGTATAATATTTGATAATAATATGACTTATCCAAGTCAAACAAAAAGTAAAATCTCCTATTTCGAAATTAGCCTAGACGTCTAATACTTTTAAATATGTCACGTACAACGTATTATATGTTTAATATCTATTATACTTTAGACACGTATTATACAACTTACTGTGAAAGATTCTCGCCGTTTGAGTGGTCACTCGAATATGTTTGGAATAATTTTCCTCGCAACAGAGGAATGTCTCAGGAATATGGTAATATTCCAATCTCAAATTTTGTCATAACCATATCGAATGACTAGGGGTACCAATCCCGGGATCCCGGGCCATTTTCACCTGGATTAGGTTTTTGAATCCCTGAATCTATCTCTTTCTCTAATATTAACAACAATGAGGGTAAAGTCAAATATGGTTAAATTGATTATGTTTAAGTGAAAACAAAAGTAATCAAGATCAGTATATCAAAAAGATAACTGAAACAATTTATATACACATAGAATGAAAGTTACATTGGTGTTCGGATTATGTATCTAGGATGGATCTTATGCACGGATTTTATATGCAATTAATGCGAGAGTTTCGAAGGTAAAATATTGTTCAATTTAACGAAAGTTCGAATTAACGGTGGTCAACTGTATCTTCCTCCTATTTATATACAGTCAACTCGGATTAATTGGGACACCTTCGTTCCAGAGTATTTGTCCCAATTGAGAGGAGTTCCCGATTAACCGAATTTTTTGTATTATTACTTCGCTTTGGGTAGAAATTCTAAATAAAATGTGTCCCAATTAACCGATTACGGTTAGAAATTAAGCTCGTAATGAAAAGGAACACTAATTTTAACCTTCGTTTCGACCAATTCCGCACCAAAAACGAGATTTTAGCACCTTTTTGAAGTCATAATGTCACACATTTTCGCGGCAGTATTTGGTTAATAGAAATGCTGAGAAGAAGTCACTGCGATGTTTTCCAAGGAAATTTGAATTGAAATCGGCCCCTGTCCGATTTTACCTAAAGACCCGATAATTGGGCCTTTGCTTCTTAAAATCCATAATTTTTTATTTTCTTTGTGTTAGAATTTTATTACCTTCTTTTGGTTCATCAAGCTATTTTTAAACTTCTTGTCTATGGAAAGATAATATACAAGGTCATGCATTTTTATGTAAAATAGAATTAAAAATCAAATTATTATCAAAATGTATATGTTATGGGCAATATGAGAAATTGGGCATTATGCATAATGCCCAATTTCTCATATTGCCCATAACATATAGAATGCTATGGGTGGAAGTATCCTTGAGCATTGTCACTTGTTTTGCGTATGTATGAAACAGTTGCATTTGTCAGTGCTTTTCCGAGTATACCCCATCGAACGAGTATATCTACGGGATATACTCGGCAATAATTACCTCAAGGCTAATTTTCCGGAAATTTAATTATTTGATTATCCAAGGACCATCCAAATTTCTTAATGGCCCTCTGGGGTAATACTGGAGGTGATACGTGGCATTTTGGTTAGATATCTGGGCACTTTGTGCTTCGAGAATTATGAATTTCTCAATAATATCGAAATTATACAAACATATAAACTTACAGATTAATTGCGTTTTAATATTATACTAGCGCGCTTCGCTTGCTAGGACGCTGCGCAACAGCTTAGTGCCTCGGGTCAGTTTAAGTATTAAATATTTATTAGGTACACAATTGGTACTTCTAGTACTGTATATAATACGTGCGTTCAATAAGTAGTCGTTATTCCAAATTTTGTAAGTCGGAATATTTCGACCTAGATCAAACTGAATTTTCTAATAACAATCCATCCATTGTGAATTCAATAATGCAGAGCTTTTTTGATTCTGATGTCTCGTTGAAATATTGTACCTATTTACATTTTGACAGTTTATTATAGTAACATTTTTAATGGCTTCAAAAAGTACAGATTTCAAAATTGAGCAGAGAGCATATGTGAAGATCAGAACACTGCTCAAGGTTTCACCAACAGATGTCCACAAAGATTTAGAGGAAGTTTATAAGGATACAGCACTTCCATATTCCACTGTTGTTGATTGGGCTAGACGCTTTCGTGAAGGTAGAGTGTCCATTGAAGATGGGGCAAGAATAGGGAGACCAGTTTCCAGCACCAATGACAAAAATATCCTTGAGGTATCCGCGTTACTTGAAGAAGACCCTCATATCACGCTTGTGGAGATAGCTGATGCGGTTGGTATCTCAACGGGAACTGCTCAAGCTATTGTACATGATAATATGAAATTCCGAAAGATATGTGCTCGATGGGTGCCGCATTTACTAACTCAGGCCCAGAAAGCAAAGAGGGTCCAATGCGCTACTAAATTGCTCTCTGAGTTTGATCGAACTGACTCCAGAAGGTTATTTGAGATAGTAACAGGTGACGAAACTTGGGTACGTTATTCTGAGCCTTTATCAAAAGAAGCAAACAAAGTATGGGTGGCAAAAGGACAGGACCCACCAATGATCCCTCGACATGACTTTCGGGACCCGAAGGTTATGTACTGTATATTTTTTGATTCTAATGGTCCAGTGTGCCAGATTTGTGTCCCCAAATACCAAACAATAACAGGCTCCTTCTACACCAATGAGTGTCTAACAGAGGTTGAAAAATTCTACCAAAAATCGACGGCCAAGGACTGGAACTCGTGGATTGCGAATATTGCATGATAACGCCCGACCGCACAAGACAAAGCTGGTTAGAGAAAAGTTAAAAGCTATGAAAATTGTGGAGCTAGATCACCCTCCCTACTCGCCAGATCTAGCTCCCTGTGACTTTTGGTTGTTTCCAAAGCTAAAGAAACATCTATCAGGTAGGAAATTCGAGAGTCGAGCTCAGATAGGATCGGCGATTTTCCAGTATATGAAAGGTGTACCAACCGAAGACTACAAAAAAGTATTTTTCGATTGGATAAAAAGGCTGAAATTGGTTTTACAGCACGAAGGGGAATACTTTGAGAAACTCCATCACTGATTACACAATTGTGCTAGAAAAATTTAGAATTACAATGTGATAACGACTACTTATTGAACGCCCGTAGTAATATGCATTCATTGAATATCTAAATTTACCGGTAGCTTTAATTATTTCGATAATATTTATGAATATAATATTTTTCAAATTAACGATGGATAATTTAAAAGACATGTATTTGCCCGATTACGTAACCTTTGAATAATTGTAGAAGATTATTCTAAACAGCAAAAGGGGTGTAATTCAATACGCTGATTACGAATTTGACACTCTTGAATTTGTACCGATGATATTCCTCCAATATTCTTCTATTAATATTATTTAGTCAACTGATAATTACTGCAAACAAATTGAACATTATAATGGCTGGATGATCATATTAATTTGTAAATAAATTGTTTGGTGGATTTTAAATCCGAGCAGAGCGAGGAAACAGAACATAATTGCAACCTGTGCCGACAGCTTATTCTATTAAATTTAATTTGTTTAAAAAGTGGCACTATTAATTGGAGGCACTATGTGCATTGGATTAAACCTAACTTTTCATAATGCCTCCAATTTATAGTGCCACTTTTTAAACAAATTGAATTTAATAGATTACCTTACTATAGGAAATTAACGCTCCATGAAATTAACGCGGATGCTCCAATTAGCGTTAATTTCCATGACGTTAACTTCCTGTTATTTATACTATTTAGCAAATTTATACAATGGATGGGAAAACTCCCAATTTACATGTTTTCCGATGCGTGACTGGTTTGAGAGGATACCATGTCTATTAAGTGGACTGGAAACCTATTTTGGGACAAGACATTGTTTTCAAACAGGAGAGTAATAATATTTATGATAATTTCGCAGTGGCTGGACAAACAAAATTAGCTGGGAAGTTGTCTATAACGACAGTTAGGCATATTCCAAGAGTGATGAATCGTTATTTTTGGTAAGCACTAAAAAATGGAGCTTGTATTTCGGGAATAATATCTTGTGTGAAGCCTAGAAGTTCTCCGCTTTTGCAAGGTGGTCTGGAAATACCTATTTCTATTCCATTCCGATGGAGCAGAGCTGAAGCACTAAACTTCTTAAAGGAGAAGGTATTCGCTGGAGGATTTCTTGAAGATAATTACACGGAATATGTTGATTCTACGAAATATATTTTACAAGAAATACTTAATGAAAAAGATGTTGACGAATGCTCTTCGGAAAGTGAAACTCTTTATCTAGAAGCTTCCTTTGAAAGTGACAATGACAGTGACAGCTGTTTCGTAGAATAGGCTACGTATCTTTGTTGTAGGACTATAATAAATTGGTTTATTTATTAGGAATATATTCCATTATTCATATTCATAAATATTTCTCACGATCTCGATAGGCCCAAATTTGTTGCCGCGTTCAAACAAGTTAGGATACTTAATCAAGTTTCTATAATAGTATACTACCAATTTGAATGGCTGAAAAGTCGATCTTAGCCTATTTTTCGAAGGAAGGAAACGATGATAATATAGGAGGTGATTCACATGAACTTGTGATTCCTTCTGCTGAAGATGGTAAAGTAATTGAGCAGCTCATCGTGCCAGGGGAAAAAAAGAAACGTAGCTATACAGAAAAAGACAAAATACGGATTACAACAAATGCTATACAGCAATACAAGAAATATTTCTCATAACTTGACAGAAAGTACCTTGCGAGGTTGGTTGTCGAAATTTCGTGCTGGATTGAAGAGAAAATCACCTACAGACTTAATACAAATTTCATCGAAAAGAGGGAGACCATTGTTATTAGATGAACATTTAGATACGATACTCAGAACCTTCATTACGAATCTTCGCATCGCTGGAGGAACTGTTGATCGACATTCCGTTCATGAGGTGCTTATGGGTATCATCAAAAGCAACTTAGGTAGATATGAAGGTTACCTGGACTTTAAAATTACGAACGGTTGGATACAATCTCTGTATGCTCGCATGAATATGTCCAGACGTATGGTGACAACATCTAGGCCTATAGTGACGAGAGCCCTTTGAAATGAAGTGAGAGACCAAATTTCCAACGAAATTGTAACGCCAGTCGCTCTGCATAATATTCCCGATGAACTCATTAAAAATCTAGATCAGACACCGTCAAAATTTGTGTCTACTGGCAATTTTACTATGGCGGGAACAAATTCCAAACAAGTAGCAAAGAAAGGATCTAACGATAAGAGAGGCATGACGATAACCCTGGCTGAAACGCAAAGTGGTAAAATGTTACCATTTCAGCTAATTTATCATGGATAAACAGCAAGATCTCTCCCCGTCGTTCCCTTTCCCGAAGGATTTCTTCTAAGTTATAATGAAAAGCATTGGAGCAATGAAAAGGAAACGAGATCCCTATTAATGAAAGTACTAAAACCATATGCGATCGAACTAAGGAAGAACTTGGTCTTGGAAGAGATCATAAATTCTTATTAATCTGGGATGCGTTTAAAGCGCAAGGAACTGATGGTACATGCAAAACTCTAGAGGAATTAAATGCAATCACAGCCATAACTCCGAAAACTTAACTCATTTACTCCAGACCCTGGACCTCTCAACGAATAGGTCTTTTAATCATTTTGAGAAGAAGGTATTCAGTAATTACTTTACCGAAACGATTACTGCTGCCATGCTTCAGGAGCCTGATAAAGACATTACTACCATCGATGTTGACTTCAAACTATCAACATTGAAGCCGAACATGGCAGATTGATGGGTGAACTTTTCACTTTCTTCAACTCCGAGAAAGGGATAGAAATTATCAAAGCTGGTTGGCCACATTCAGGGATTGCTTCAGCAATCACGAATTCCAGAAAGAGAGATATGGAGTTCCATGATCTAGACCCTTACAAAGACATATTATTTGTTTAGGAATTATTTCTTTTTATGTTTAGAAAATTGAATTATTTCGTAATATTTATTCGTATAAAATAAGGTATTTGAAAATGTTCTCCCTCAAAATCGCGTTAATTTCATGTATTCGAAAATGTTCAGCTCCAATTCGCGTTAATTTCCTATAGTAAGGTAGTTCATTTTGTTACAGAGGCTGTAACAAAATGACCATAAAAAGAGTAGTCATTTTTGTAACGAAACTGGGACTGTAACCAACTCCATTTAATCTGAAGTTTTCAATCCACACCAGTCAATTTCATGCACTGTTATATTAACACTTAACCCTATTTTTCTGAATGAGCCCTCGGGCGCTTATATATTTCGTGCAGGAGAATACCCTGCGCATATCCAGCGAAATACAGTATGTTTCACTAATAGTTTGGTTATGTAAAATGTCCTTTTCTTGGCTGGTCCCTTTTATGGCTATCATGTCACATCAGAGGATAATTCAGGGATCCCGAGAACGTTATCGGTTGGCAAGTATGACATTTTCAGAAGTATACAATATTGTTTTCACCCTACTCAGTACTCATTTTTACAATAATTCCAATTTGAAATTCCGTAAATTAAAAAGTCCGTTCATTCATCTAACAGGCTATGCTCCAACCTTACAACTACCTTCCAAACGTATACTACGTTCAAAGAGCACGTATATTCAACTTATTTGAGAACAGGGGGTAGGAATCGGGGAGCGCTGGGTGCTTGTAGCCCCCCACCCCTCTGTTTTCAGAGATTTTTGCAATTGTGTATGTCAATGTGGTGTGTTTGTGCATTTATGTGCTACATATTTTATACTTGCTTGTATTACACAGTGCCAAATATTTTCAATTTCTAAAACCGTCATGCTACTTAGTTTTACACTTGCAACTGCGTGAAGTAATCAAAGTAATCAAAGCCATTTTGTGCTTACAGTAGCTGGGTTATAATTACATACTTTTGAGAGTATTTGACCCGATATGTACGCAGCAGAATATATGAATATCAGGCCTGCCCTTTGAGTCGTACAGGCCAACCAAAAATAGTGCTAGGGATTTCCTTACATGCCTGACCAGTTCTGCCTGTGAATATACATCACTTAAGATAGCGAATAAATCTTTTCGGTCCCAACAGTATTCTTATATGGTGTATCTATTTTAATTTTTTCCTGTTAAAATTTGCAAACTCCCAATAAAGTGCTGAGTTAGAATCTGGTTCGGGTTGTACATCGTTGGATTTGGCGAGGCTCGGATCCTGAAAAATGGACGTGGGCCCGATTCCAATTCTGGTGAACCGGCACTCCATATTAGAACCACTAATCTTAAATCTCTCTATCGAACCCAACTTAAGCCATTGAATTTCGACATAATTACTGTTGATTGTCTCGACTTTATACAATATTTACTTTTATAAAGTTAATTAGATAATGTCTAAAAGAGCAAGGAAGGGCGCTTCTTCTACCAAGTTTCGAATTTCACACGCACTTCCAGTTGGGGCTGTTGTGAATTGTGCTGATAATACTGGAGCAAAGAATTTACATATTATTGCCATAAAAGGGATAAAAGGAAGGCTGAATAGATTACCCTCCGCTTCAGTAGGTGATCTGGTCTGGGCTACGGTGAAGAAAGGCAAACCAGAATTGAGGAAAAAGCTATGGCTAGCTGTTGTGGTTAGACAGAGGAAACCGTATCGGCGACCAGATGGTACATTTATCTACTTCGAAGATAACGCTGGGGTTATAGTGAATAATAAAGGAGAAATGAAGGGGACTACAGTCGTAGGCCCCGTAGCCAAAGAATGTGCAGAATTATGGCCTAGGATTGCTTCTAATGCTCCTAGTGTATCTTAATTACGAAATTTTAGAATTAGATAGATTGAAATTACTTTAGAGAATATGATTATTTGTTTGAATCAAGAGGTTTAACAAATATAGAGAAAGGAATAGTTGGGAATAGAAAAATGTTAAAAAGTCAGATAATACATCACCATTTGAAATGCTATTTGTATTCTACATATATACAAACCTCCAAAGCTGGTTTAGTTATAGAACAGGAGGGTATACCCTTCCGCATACTTGCCAACCCTTTTACAAATATCAAGCCATTTTTATTCACAATCTCTGGATTTTCAAAATGTTCCCGAGATTTCACGTTATTCCCCCGATTCCCCCCGATCCCCCCCAAAATATCCAGAAATAGTGCAAAACTAAGATGAATTTCCCGGGTTTTTGAAATTTCCTCTTAATGCTACGTGAAATCCTGGGATAATCCATGGAACACGGGAGGGTTGGCAAGTATGCTTCCGGTTACCGGGTACTTCGTCGTTCGGACATTCGTCGCTCGTACACCAATATTTGATTTTCCCATTTGGTAGATATATCCAGGGGGGTCAAATAATAATTTCATTGAATCATTCGCTCCAAAAAATATTTGTGGTTTGGTTTACTCTTGTTAGGAATCAAGATAAGTGTGTTGTTTATAATTCCGTACTTGATGATAATTAACGATAAGTGAGCATAGGTTACACTCATAAACTGGCATGGATGTCACATCCATGGTTGTGTAAGTATAATACGTATTTAAAACTGTTCATGAGGTTTATTACTTTGATGTTACCTCAATATATTAAAGATAAGGCTGTTCACTACTTTTGACCAGGGATAAAAGGAAGTGGATATATTTTGAAGGCAATTCTATAATCGCCGATAGTAAGAAACTGGTGCATTTTACCCGAATATTCTATTATTGATATGAGATTCCTTTTATATAGCTGAGCTAGTATAGTACAGTTTTTTGTAATGCAAAGAGCACATACCCTCATTCCAAAAGGTGACTTTCATTAATCCTAAAAATGACGTTTCCTTGAAGATAGGAAAGCTAATACACAAAAACTGTACTATAGTATAGCTGAGCTATATATAAGGGATTTGTATTGATATATAACCATGCTCAAAACCCACATTTCTGAAAATTTAGTAACCCGTACACCCTAAGTTTGTATAGATCAAATTTCCCGCACCAATGTACTAACAACATGTACTAAGAACATGGGGATATCACCTGATAAAGGTCTGGCATCAGTGTACATGTATGTACAATGGTGTATATACACTTTACGAAGTATATTAGTTACAAGCAGTGTTGTCAGATGAAGTGCACTCAGAGTTCTTGTCACAGAATTGAATAGTTCATGCCATGTTGTTGCCACTAAGTTGAAAAGTTCATGCCATATACTTGCCACAAACTCAACAGTTCTTGTAATGTATCTGCTATATCCATGCCACACAGTTCATGCTTTATTCATGTCAAAGACCTGTAAATGTCAAGTTATTGCAAAATCTACCAAAAATATTCATTGACGCTATGTTTTTATATGAATTTTCATCCAAGTTCATGCAAAAAGTTAATTTCAAAGTTCAGGGATATTGCTGTATTCATACCCTAAGTCAAAGTTCTCGCCAAAGCCAAAATCTAAGAACTTGGTTCTTGATTTGGTAACACTGCCTACAAGCGTGTATACACAGTATTGTTTACTTTTAATGTCAATTGGTGTGAATTATTAACTACGCGTATTGCAAATTCCTGTGTTCCAGATGATGATATAACATCTGATTATAATTGATCAGTTGCAATTGTAATCATGCAATCAATCTCATATTTAGTTGTTAAAATATTAGTATTCAAAATAGAGGAAGCAAATATTATTATTTATAAGTGAAGAAATTTGGACTACGTATATCACATCACTTAAAAGAATAATATAATATTTATAGGTAACAGTAGTATAATGCTTATAATTCTTGAGTAACACAAAAATTTGTTCTTATATCCGATATGTACTTATAACCGATCTTCTTATAAGCAATACTCACTGTAGTTACATTTATGACTGTGTAAGGCTGACGCTTGTGGTATTATTGTTGAAACATGATCTGCCCTTATGGCATTTGTAGTTACAACTCTGCTCTGCCATTTTCTAAGAAGATATATGGGTATGTCACAACCTACGGAATTATAGCCTGTTCACGGTATAGAATCTAATGGACTATGGATTACTTCGAGTCAATTAAATTTGACTTGCGATTGTATTTTCTCGATAATATAAAGTTGGTACAGCTGGCTCGAATAAATGTACTATTAATTAATAATAATCAGTCCTGTCATCCAACTATTCTCAGTTTGAAATAACTTAATCTGTTTGGATTACAGGGCAATATGTTGTTAAAATCTCCCCATTCATAGAACTGATAAACGATCACTAGTGTGTCTTCGATTCCAGAATTATTATTAAGCGATCTAAGGATGTTTATACAAAAAATATGAAATTTTTGTAATTATATGTTGCCATGTTACTGTGTTATCTTAGGTACAATGGATGGCACATGTTTTGGCAATATCCACTTGTAACTTGATAGTCGCTAGAGCTATTGACAAATCACTCAAGCTAATATGTACAATATACCAAACTTCCAATACTCTTGTAATATATTTTCATACGATATCTTGAAGCAATATGGTGGAATCTTGATAATGACCAAATATGGGCATATTCACGACACTGGTTAGAGAAATCGTATCAAGATGTATCACAAGGGCATGGCTAGTTGGGTTTGTAGACATAGTGGCTGAAGTGATTGGATAATAACTCTAGCGACTATCGAGTTACTAGAGGATTTGACCGAATATGTGTCATCCATGGCATCTAATATACCTCAGTAACGTGACAACTTTATCATTACAAAATTTCTATATTTTGTGTGAAAAAACAACCCTGTTAATTTGGAATCGAAGCTACATTCGTGTTCGATTAACACAGCTTGAAAATGGCATATGTTTGATGACATTCATTTAATGCCAGTTTTTGGTGTATCGAATTCTTCATTTCTCATTTTTATTTCTCATTTTAATATCACATGTCGGGCACCAAATAGTTGTTCCATTTCCCTCTTCTCTACTTGAACGCCCACGTCACCACAGCGAGGAATTTGTATCTATATAACAAACAGAAGTGATCTGATTTCAGAAGATGACTGTTGAGTAAAATGTAAGGCAGTGAATCAAAAGAATGCTTGTCACTTCAGGAAACACGATATCAAACCATGGTATTAAAAATATTCAACCTTCAGCCGAATATTCGTTAATTATCGTATACACAATGCACAACAAAAATCAATACTGTATTCTTGCATATACACTACACCATATACACACTTGTAGCAACTATAATTCATAAAGTGTATGTACACCAAAAGTTCATATACACTGCAACACACAGCCTACGAAACTATAGCTATTCACCGACAGGGGCGCTGCATTAGTACGGATTTGGAGAGTTATCATTAGTGCGAATTTGGAGCGTTGGCATTAGTTCTACTCTTTATTTGGAGAGGTGCCATTAGTTCTCTCTTGTTCGTCATTTTAAGGTTTCACTTAATACTCTACGAATGTCATTCTTGATTACGCGGCTGCAAGTTCAAAACTGTGACATTAGTGATCGACCGAGGCCGGGACTAAAACCGGGATTGCAGTAAATTAAATGACTATCCTTACAATAGACAAGATGTTTCCCTCGGGGCTCTACCACAGATAGGGGAGTTTGCTTGATCCACGGGGCGAAGAATGGGAAGATATAGTTGTACAATACTACATTATCAATGCTGTTTTGCAAAATCACTTTCCAATTTTCAAAAGATAATTATTTCCAAATTCTGACGGCTGCAAAAATAGCAAGGTTCGTAGAAGAAAGATGGAGCTGAGAGAATAGACTTATGGGCTACTGCTTTTGGATCCATTTACAGAATTGGCATAAAGGAGACTATGGTAGAGCCAGAGATGAGCGAGCTGCGGGTGAAGCGACAAACAAGCTAAGATAGTTGAAAAAGAGCATAAAAGAGGTGTACTTACTCTCTACGATATAATTGACGCTACCAGAAACGAAAGAGCGTTCCATTATGTGGAATTCAGAAAGGCCTTAACAGATTTTGGGTGAATAACTATTGATAAGTGGCAGTGTGACGGTTTATTGCCATCTTCAACCTTAAGCAATGATCAATTCCTTAATATGATTTCACATTTAAATAAAACATTTAATATTCCATCAGGCAAAACTATTGGACAAAAACTGATCCCGAACTTGTACAGATAAGTGCATTACAAGATAAAACAGTCGCTCCAGGAAAATGATGCCACAATATACTCGATAACAACAGATATTTGGCATAGCAGAAGACAACGATCTTTCATTAGCTATAACACACACTATATTAATGTTAATTAGCAGGGGAAGATAGCTATCCTACGATGTATGCTCTACGGCAGCGCACATACCCGAGAAAGTATCGCTATGGTTTTATCAGAAATTCTAAAAAGTTGGTGCCTGCAAAATATTCATTGCTTTGTTAGAAACAATGCAGCTAACTTAGTGAAAGGCTCTGAAATTGCAAATCAACAGTCAGTTAGTTTCATGTGTCACATCCTCCATCTTATTGTGCAACATGCGGAATTGGAACAATGTGGTGTGAAGCTGATGAGACAACGCCTCAAAAAACTGATAAAAAGCTCCGCAAACCAAAATCAAATTCTATTATTAGAAAAATCCAGCAGGAATTGGGATTTCCTGAAAAATCTTTGATTCTTTGTGTGGAAACCAGATGGAATAGTGACTACTTGATGTTTGAAAGGGCTTTGGAACTAAAACTCGCCATTAGAGCCGCCGAGGATGATGCTCAACTAAGAATCCCTACATAATGTCAACTCACCCCCACTGACTGGGACTCTATGCCGAAAGTAACAAAATTCTTTAGACACATTTCACTGCTACATTATCTGTTGAAGGTGACCAAGCTTCAATTTCAGATATCATTCCTATCACCAAACGAGGGATAATTTAGCTCGAAAAGGTTTATGATTTTGGAATAGGAACATTGAAGAGTGGACATACAAATTAATTGCGTCTTAATAGTAGATTCATTAAATATTATCTTCAAATTATTCATCACACTGGTCAACAAACAATTTGTTGCCTAAGATGTTAGATCCGTCTCAATTGTTATTTACCTCGGGGAATCTGAAAATGGCATCGGCTTATCCGAATTGGCTCTAGTTTTTGCGATAACTAATGTTAAATTTGGCGTGATAAGTATAAAAATATTGAAGATATACTACACATAAATTTCTTCACATTAATAGTGGCGTGGTGTTTCAGTGGTGACTTTCAACTTTTTATGCTTCCAAGTGTAAAATTTGAATTATTGAAATTTGTAGTTTTTGAATGTAATTATTAACAGCAAATCCGAAAATTTGGGAAGTATAATTTTATCATTATAACTACTCTGTATGAAATACATTGATCATTGTCAACACCATTAATCGGTTAAAAGTAATAATATTAAAAAGAATACTAAACTTGTTTATTGAAGAACATCTAAAAATTGTCTTATTTGATTTCTGTTATGGGATATCAGAGGGCAATCTCGCTGGAGGCTCCAACAGTAATCTGCCATCATGTGGGTTTCCCACCTGCCTTGATATCTTTCTTCAATGACCTTGATGTCCTATGAAACCTTTCCCCCTGTTCCTCACTTAAATCCCCAAGGTTTCAGGGAAACGATCCAGGTGGCTAAATAGATAGTGAACCTTGATGCTCATGTTAACATCTAAATATTTTAATTTGTAGAGCATGTCATTGACCAAATCTATGTAGTTGTTAGCTTTATTATTACCCAAGAAGTTATTGACTACCAAAACAAATGCACACCTCGCAGAAGATTCTAAATTAGTCATGGATTGGACGAAACCAGTGTTTCTTATGAGACTGCGGATCTGAGGACCATCAAAGATCCCTGTTTTCAGTTTTTCATTGCTCATTGCTGGGAATGATCTGCAAATGTACTTGAAACAGGGGCCGTCTTTATCTAGAGATGTTACTACTGCTTTATTAAACCCAACTTGATGTGGAGGGCTGGAAGAATGCTTTTTCTCTAGGAACCAATGGTTCATACAGAATGTTTGCTTCTCCAACTCATAGATCAGTTCTCAAGGGCCACACTTTATTTACCCAATGATCTTTGCGGGCTCTGCTGTCCCATAAACATATAAAACAAGAGTACTTATTGTATCCACCTTGTTGGCCAAGTAGAAAGTTTACCATCTTGAGATCAACACATATCAACCACTGGCATTAATGATATTTCAATTTTTGCAATACCATTTAAATATTTTCTACTCCTCCTTAAGCTTTGTTGAATGTCCAATTGGAATAGATGCATATTTATTTCCATTATGCAATAAAACGCTCTTCAAGCTTCTCTTAGAACTATCAATGAATAGACGCCAATCTTCTGGTCTATATTGTGGTACTTCCATTTCCAGGAGAAGTCCTCCAATGTCATTGCAGAAGACGAGGCCTTCTTGTTGGTTAAAGTAATAAAATAATCCTTCTTCTCTATGGCGATAATATGTTATCTTAGTTCCAGGGCTAAGAATATTCTTCTCGTTGAGCCTGGATGCAAAATTTCTGAACACTCTTTAGACAGGTTGAGGTTCCTGATTAGATCATTGAGCTCTTCCTGATTGAATTTATCAGGTAATGAAGAGCTGTTTTGGTCTCCAAGCTTTACCTCAAAGTAAGTAAAGTATGCCTTTGGTACAAAGTTTGAGATACCTCTTCTTTGATCTTTCAACATATATTCACCACATATGTAACAGAATGTATTAGGATCATTAGAACATTTTCTTCTTGACGATGCCATAGAGTTAGAATATACTAGATAGTTATAATTATAAAAGTATTGATTAAATTAAATATACATTTGGAAAGGTAACTAACAATATAAACATAAATGTGGACTAAAATCAAGAGCCAATCCAGCAAAGCTGATGTCATTTTCGAACTCAGCACAGCAAATAGCACAGCAAATATAGTCTAAATTCAATCTAAAATCTTAGGCAACAGAAACGAAAATATTTTTTGTTGGCTTGTGTATCATTAAAATAATTATTTGCGGTGTAAGGCTATTGACACCGACCAGTTGGGATCAATAGCCAAATCGCTTGTATCCTGGCAGGTAAATTTGTAAATTAATACCGCAAACTTTTACGAGCTGAGGCAATACAGCAGGCTTGCCGTGGATGAGAAAAATCCCATCCATATCCATATCCATGTCATTTTTGCGTGGATATCCAACAACCAGGATATCCATGAATATTTCAAATACCTAGAACATCTTGTCTATAACGGCCATTCAAGGCTAGTGGTGACTATTATGTACAGGTAACCGCTATGTAGATGTAGATTACTAATGGAAATCTATTCATATACTAAATGTTATATACTGAAGCTCTAGATATTATATAAACTGTCATTCATAAACTCTTCGATATCATTATCGTCTTCAACTGACAGGGACATGGACTCACTGTTGATGACCATCGCAACTTCCTTTGGCTCGATTACAATTCTCAGCTTCTTGATTATTGTGATGTACATTTTCTGGTATCTGATGTATACTAATTTCTTCATGACCGTCGGTGACATTCTCTTTCTCATTTTTGAAAGAAAGTTGCCGGCCTGGCTGAACAACCTCTCCACGGCTGCAGAAGATATTGGTGCCGAGAAAATTATCTTTGCACAGGTGCGCAGACGTGTTAAGACACTGTACCGCCAAAACTGAGTTGGATCCTTCATTGGTACCCGGGTGTCTCTGAATTCTTGGAGCTCTATACCAAGAGTAGTAGCCTTTGGCCTTTTGGCTAGCAACACCAGAATTCACGAGCGAAAGGGATGAATAGCAGTAGCAAGAATTGCATCATAATTGTATAGTAATTGGTTACCTTTCACCAACATAGATCTCGAAAGAATTCAAACTTTATATGAAATCTGGCACTATTCGTGACACAACAATTGCTGACATTACAATAATTAGCTACCTACAAGACTTCACCGATCTTACCGATAATAACTAATTTTCCATCATAATCGATTCTCAATTGGGAAATCAAATAATTTCATAATTTGATATTCATACGGTATGAAATAATAATCGTGTGGTGCTGGTTAGTTACATGTAATACACCAGCTTAGCTGATGGGGCTAATTGATGGGGCGCTAGCCCCATCTAACCCCATGCTAGAGCCGCTACTGAACAACACTAGTAAGTGTACTTAGTAATATTGTTAATTTAATTATAACAGCATCCCTATCATTGAATATCCTATGGATATCCATATCCACGGAAAGCCTGAACCTTTCTCACGCTTACACCGGCCTCAGAAGTCAGAATATTTCACGTTCTAGCTCTAAGATTCCGGGATAGTAGGGATAGCACACTATACTTGAAACATAGAGTTATACACTTTGTGTGGCGTATTTGGGAGATTACCATAGTGTTACGTCCCATATTTTAGGCACTGTCACATCCCGGAAAAGGTACCCAATATATGTACATATTATTGATACATAACTAAGTGAATTTCTAGAAATCTAATTTATTTACTTTTTTACAAGCTATGTCTGTTAGTTTAAGTTCTGAACAACTGATGACTCTTAGCGATGACGAAGAACTCTCTGAGACTCTGACAATTCCACGTGCAGCTGACAAACGTGGAGTTCTCCGCAAATGGACTAATTATCTTCAAGGTTGGCAAAGCCGTTACGTTATACTTTCGGACGGAACTTTGTCTTACTTCAAATCTGAAGAAGATACAAACATAGGTTGCCGGGGCTCTATTTCTCTCCTTCAAGCGGTAGTTTCAGTACATGAATATGACGAACTTCGCTTTGACGTGAAATTGGGTAACTATGCATTTTATTTCCGAGCTGATAGTGTAGATGAGAAGCAAATATGGTTAGATGCTTTAGAGCAATCTAAGATTCATCAAAACGAGAGTGGATATACATCAGAAACTAGTAGCATGCGAAGACATGGCTCTATTCTCTCACTCAATTCTCAAATATCTACCAATTCAATTTGTTCTCGTAAGAGCGTTAGTACAATGAAGGAGCGTTTCCAGGAGTTAGAAACATACAGAGATGTTACGACTAAACAATTGGAAACTATTCAGAGGTTCCTGAATATATTGTTACGAGAATGTGAATCTTACTCGTGCCATTCCCCCCCTCTACAAGAAAGAAACGTAACATCTTCTGAAGAATTAAACAGAGAAAACAGAGAAGATAGGAATACGAGTAATCTTTCACTAGATAATACTCAATTGTCTGAATATGACTCTGACAACCAAGCTAAACTTACATCAGTTCATTCATATCCAAAATTTTCATTGATAGAAAATACCCGTGATGTACTATCCACTCGCGGACATAGGCGTACAGAAAGTGATACTATCACGATAAAGCAAGGAATTGAAGGTACTACTTCCAGAATTATCCGATCTCGATCTGGTTCTGTTCTGAATCAGCTGATAACACCTGAAGAAGATATTGCCTCAGTATTGAGGCAACTGAGAGAAGAAACAGTCACCTTCAAAGCTACTACAACGGCTCTACTCACTGCTGTATCTCAATCTATGGACTCAATTCGAGTAAGGGAAGAGAAAATGCGACAGAGAATCGAACAGGAAGTGGAGAAAAGGAAACAAGCTGAAGCTACCGCAGAAGCCGTTCTTATGACATTAACAGCCCATTCACCTCATCCGACCTTAAATCGTATGGAAGATAGCTCTGATAGTGACAGTGAGAAATCTCATGGGAAGTGGCGCCTCCCCACATCTGAAGAAGAGTTCTTTGATGCACTAGAGACCAACACAGCAATAGCTGCACAGGCACTAGACAATAAGAGTGTAGAAAATCTCATAATCGAAATCTCCTCTAATGAAGAACCTATACCAGATAGTGATGAGGTTCCTCTTGATATCTCCCCATCAAAGCATCGTTTGTCCGAACAGGTTCGTGAGAAGGTATGTAGCTACTCGAGTTATGCTTTTGAGAGAGTGGAAGATGCTAATAACCTCTGGTCATTAGTACATGATGACGGAGATATGAAGGTTTATCGTCGTGAGTTAGAAGAGAATAGTATTGTTTTAGACCCAATGCGTGCTACATACATAGCAAGAGGTATATCTGCTCGCGAATTAACTCACATATTTTTCCACAAAGAGACTAGACTATCATGGGAGAATACCATAGAATCGATGCAAACTCTAGAAGAACTTGATCCATGGACGACTATTTACAAACATACTCATAAACGAATCTGGCCGTCCACACAGCGCCAAACTATTTTCTGTTCCAATATGTGTAAGCTGAGTAACGTAGTGCTTCCTGAAAACTCACTGGGAGACACTTATTTCGTCATTAACTTCTCAGTTGATCACCATGAAGCAAAGGAAGTGAGTAAATTCATCCGCATGCGTATTAATATATCTCTTACTTGTCAAACTTTCTCCAACAAACTTGTTAATGAGGATCAAGTACGTAGTCTCACACGTGACGATATTAATTGTAAGATGATATATACTGCTGACGTACATCCAGGTGGATGGGTACCTCCTGCAGTAGTAAGGAATATCGGTAAGAGAGAGTTAACTAAATTTATGAAAAAAATTAGTTCTTTCTGTTTTCAACAGTGTAAGTTCAAACCTATCCTCTATTGAACATCATCAAACTAGTCATTACAACAGATTTACATCATAAGGACAAATATACTGGTTCATTACTTGTAATGTTATGTTATTTTGTGGTTCCTTGCATTACCTTTAGCTTCCTCTAGATATTGGATAATTCGGCTAATAAATAATAGCTAGTTATAGATTTCTATCTTATTGTGTAGTCATTCTAATATTATGTATTTACTCTTCAATTCTAATCTTTAATCGCTCATTACATCTGTATAACTTGTGTACATAAACAATTATTTATTCTTTCATTTCTACGATTCATTATCTATTTGTATGTACCTAATTACTTGGGTCGCCCATACAACATTCGTTTCTCGGTTGTTATGCTTTCCCCTTCGGTACTAAGCTGCATACCTAGAATTATTGCTTCGCAGAAATCACACAACCAGAGTAACTATAGACTTTGACGGTATTAGAGAAGTCGGTGAGTACGTACTTTTCTTCAATATACTGACTACCATTTCTTATACTAATTTATAGTGATATCATCGGATAAGAAGTACTATTTGTGGAATTCTTCGTCTAATCATGGTATCATTTCACCAACCTACTCCGATTTCTCTCAAACTTGGTGAGTAGAGAGTAGTAACTAAGTCTTTATATCGTGTAATATCAAAAATTTCAGATATATACTATACTAATTATAATGTCACAAAATTACCATTTTCGTCATTTTATAAAATTTACAAATCTATATTTTGACTGACATATTTCAAATTGCTAGGGTTTTCTCAGTTTGAATGTTAACATTTCCTTTTTGGACCATTTCTATATTATTAAATCTTTATGTGAGACGTTCTGTCCGTCTGTCTGTCTGTCTGTCTGTCTGTTTGTTTGTACGTTGTCAAGGAAAGGATTGACAGTATGCAATTTTGAAATTGTCGCATAACTATGTATTTATCGTGTTTATCAAGGAAGTAATTAGAATTCAATAAAACTTCACTAAATATATCGAACCGGATACCGACATTTCGTTCCACGAAATTTCGCTCCACTTTTGATTGACCAATTTTTGTTAATAATTTAACAGGTTTTACATGGCTAAATAATATTGCAAATATAATAGATTAATTTGGGATGAATGATTTCAGAAGAATCTAATGTGACAGTATAGATATCGTAAACCTAAACATAGAAGTTCGGTGTTAGCAAAGTGAGGTAAGATGATTAATAGTAAAGGAACGAATTTATATCAGAAATGCATACGTATTAATTAATTCCATTGATGGTGGAAGTTCCTCCTAGTCCTCAAGCGTGAGCAGGGCCTAGTGGAGGTGCGGCAGACTAACTACCTTGCTGGGAAGCCACCAACCAAGCGGAGGAGGTCCCAACAGAGTGAACAAGCGTTGAAGTCTCTAGCTGGAGAATATTATTCACCAAATCGTACTAAGATGGAGTTCTTGCAGGGTGTAGCTCATCATTTCAGTCTGGGAGCGGATTGACATGTTAATCTAAAGTATTATCTCAAATCAAATTTAGAGGGCTAGATAATATGGAAGATTAACATCCGTTCTCAGGCTGAGATGGTGTCTACACTTGTATGGAACTTCGTCTATTTGTTTTGTTTAGTCTTCTGTTCGTTATTAGATAAAGGTTTAATTAATTAATTATATTTCTTGGCAAGTTACTTATTAATAATACAAGTAGTCGTATTTAAACTGGGAAACTAGGATTTATAAAGAGCTTTGGCTCAGTAATCTCGACAAAAGCAATGAAATATAAACTTAAAACATTTCTAATGGACCATCTGTACATTGGCTTAGTCAGGCCTGGTTTCCCCTAATAGCGTGATCGTAAACCGCAAGCGAAACTCGCTCGTTTATATAAATACCGCGAACATAAATAAAGCACACATTACAAGACGCAGCTTTGTTGCATCGTATGTGGTGCCAGTGGGCGGTATACATATATAATCAATAAACAATGCTTTTAGTCAACAGGGGATAAACAACACAGGGCGGCTGCACAGCACTTCGATAACCGTGCACATCTAGATCTCATGCGAGTATACATGCCAAATCTGGTATTAACTCCTCCAATGTCCAAAGGTATGGACAAGGAAGTAATTTCAAGTGAACACACACACACACACACGCATATATATACAGTAGAACATCTGAATTACGGTCACCCTTGGACTCAGGTGAATGGCCGTAATTTCGGGGTTATCAATATAATTTGGTACTAAAAATGGCTGGAAGTCGGAATTATGGGATGTCTGTAATTCTGAAATAAATTAATGTTAATGTTTATTGGAAATTTGGAATTCAACCGGACAAAGAAGCGGGCTCCGAAAAACAGGTTTTGGCACCCACTGAATCCGCCAGGACGCTAAAATTGATTGAAACAAATGCAATAAGATCTAGTCAACTGCTTTGGAAGCTATACCAGTTTGTAATAACTACTACGTAATTATATATGTCATCCTCTAATAATAAACTATGTATATTTTCGACCACAATCTAAATGAATCTATACAAGCTACTTAGTTAATCTATTTAGCAAATTATGCAAAGCTTGTTTAATTTAAGTTAGAATTAACCAACGAATTCAGACAAGAAATTAGTTCAATTATTTAGCATGTAAAACCTGTTAAATTATTAACAAAAATTGGCCAATCAAAAGTGGAGCGAAATGTCGGACTTCCATATCAAACATGCAGAATCCGATTTTCACACCTTTAGAATAATGTGTAAATTTATTGTTGTTTTTATGAATATATAGTATATAAATTCGGAAATCTTAAAATATACATACAGGCTTGCTCTAAAAACGGCTACAAAGCGAGTCGAGTTGATCTTACAAAAGAATTCAAAAATATATACCCCATATATGTATATTTGTGGATTACATTCTTCTAAATATATCTATATTATAATACTCCAAGGGGGGGCCGTCCATTTTGAGAATAATGGATACCTCGAGGCGCAATGCAATGAGCCAAAGGCTCGTATAGTTTAAAATGTGTAGATTTTAATTGATTTAGTATTAATTCTATTTAAGTTCATTCTACCACTTATATTTGGAACTGAAACTAAATCATGCTATGTAATCGGAAATATGACATAACTCGAGGGGAATGTTGGGGAATGAAATTTATCGGTTAAAATTTACACCTAATTAGACTCTTGCAATATGTTGAAGATATCAAGAACTTCCCATGATTGCCCTCCGAGATATCAAGAATTCTATATTACTAACTAAATTTTACAGTTAGCAAAATTGGAAATATTTTTTCCTTAACTATCCAAAAAAGAAAAATTTGACCATCAAAAACTAATTTTGCCATTGTATTGTTGGCCTCAATTCTAGCCTATCGTAGTTACCAAATTGTGCGAAGGTATGTATAGTCGCCTGGAACGATGGGGTCTGGACAAATTTGAGAATGGAATTTTTGTACATTACTGAGTTGTTAGGCGAAATATATCTCCAAAAATATGGTCACGTGACCCCATCAAATTGCTGGTGGTAAAAGTATGAAGAGTTCACCCATAGGGAGTATCGGCGAATTTAGTTTTTGATAGTCGAATTATTCTATTTGGGATAATTAGGGAAAATATATTTCCAAATTTCTAACTGTAAATTGAGTTTGTGATATAGAATTCTTGATATATCAGAGGGGAATCATGGAATGTTATTGACATATTGCAAGAATCTAATGAGGTATATATTAAACCCAATAATTTTTTATTCCCAACATTCCCCTAGAGTTAGTCATATTTCCGATTACATAGCATGATTTAGTTTCAGTTCCAAATATAAGTGGTAGAATGAACTTAAATAGAATTAATACTAAATCAATTAAAAATCTACACATTTAAACTATCTATAGTGCAAAATTGGAATGTTAAAGTTCTAACTGAGAAATCCTAGAAATTTGTAATATGTCAGTTAAAAATATAGATCTGTAAAAATTTGTATAATGATGAAAATGTCAAATTTTGTGATGTCATAATTTGAAAATACTTAATAGAAAATTTTTATATTACACGATATAAGGACTTGGTTACAACTCTCTACTCACCAAGTTTGAGAGAAATCGGGAGTAGGTTGGTGAAATGACACCATGATTAGACGAAGAATTCCACCTTTTTGTTTCACGAGAGGGTTCGTCTTATCCGAGTTCTTCTATATTTAACAATGGGTAACTTCAAGTCGTAGTGTATAACAGCGTTCGAGAATTTTAGAGTCAATTTAGAACCTAGTACCTATAATTGTATCTAAGGTACTCTCTAACAAAATTGCATTTTACTTAGCCATAATAATTGTCTATCAAATGCTACTAAGTTAATATCGCTAATTTATTTATGTATTCTTTTAGCTGTGATCACACTATTTGACTATCTTTCTATTCCTTGATAATGGAAACTGATTTCAAACTTGAGCAAATGGCCTATATAAAAATCCGTACATTACTCGGGCTTTCTCTAAGTGATATTTTTGCTGACCTCCAGGTTGTTTATAAAGATAACAGCACTTCATATCCCAAAGTTAAGTTAAATACTGGGCAAAGCGTTTTCGTGAGGGTATAAGGAAGATGACTTCCTAAGCGGTAGCCCAAATCAGACACCACAAGTAGTGCAAATATCCTTGAAATTGAGCGATTGGTGGAAGAGAAAGCAATGCGAGTTGGGATGTGAATGGGAGCAGCTCACGCTATGCTAGTTGATGAGATGAAATCTAGCAAGATTTGTTCCAGGTAGATCCCGAATTCTCTGACTGACAATAAATCCAAGGCCAAAACCTGACACATCAACTAGTATATTCTAATAACAGTAGTACAGTAGACCCTGGATTATCCTAACAGCAGGAAACAAATTAGTTTGTGAAATTGTCCAAATTCCTCTGAGACTAGAATGGAGCTGCAGATTACATAAGTACTAATTTTCTGAATGATGTGGTGATTTTAGCCCCATATTAGCATAAATATCAAATATTCCAATATAAAAATACACATTTCGTATATCCTCAAGCTGTGCATTTCATAAATAAAAGTACAATTTAGAGCTCAGAACACCAAACTTTTTATTCAAAGACGAAGGTGCTCAGATAACCAAGGGGTACTTAACGAAAAACTATGAATGCTAATGAAGATGAATATCCACGATAAATCATCTACGCTATGGAAGACGCTATATTTGTATTCGGCCATATCTGGGAAAAATACCACAACGAAAGGACAAGACAGTATAAACCTGTGTGCAACATCAAATGGGCGGTGATTTATCTGTCAAATCTGATTAGATTAAAAGAAAGTGAATTGTCTAGTTATTGAATGAGATTATATAAATTTATTAATTAAATTATAAGTCAAGATTATAGAGTCCTAATATTTTACCCAAACCTTACCCTATATGGCTGAGGAATTTATCAAATATTAGCTTTCAATTCCATTGGTTAGAAAGTTATGGCTCATCTAGATTCAACGGTGTTTTATGTATGGACATTTAATATTTAGAGTCCCCCTTCGTTAATTTGGTCATATTTTCCTGATTGCTGTGATTAAATTTAGTATTATAGGAAAATAATCAGGAATTACAGCTCTCGTTAAAAATAAAGTCCAATTGTAATATCCAGTCACTGTTCCCTTCATAAACATGCTCTAGCATCAAAATCACTTCCTGCCAGTCTAGAGGAAGTTTTGAATATTGTCTTCAATGTTGTGAACTATATCAGAGCAAGATGACAGTGTTCAAAGTACTGTGGGAATAAATAAATGCTGAGCATAGTATCCTCCTCTTTCATACAGAAGTACGCTGGCTTACCAGAGGAGAGTCCTAACATGGATCTTTGAACTTAGGGAGTTAATTAAGATATTTTTGCATGAAAAAGACTCTCATTTGCTTCATGATTTCATTGACACAAACTTTGAGCTTTCTCTAACATACCTTGCAGATATATTCGGAATATCGAATTTTTTGAACATCTCACTCCTTTAGATGAACTTACTTCTGGTTTGTCCCATCTTGCAGGATCAATGTTTCGTGCAAATATTATTACACATCTGGGAACTCTGCAACATAAGTTCTAAGGCTATTCTGAGACTGATCACCTAAAATTGAGCGCTTGGGTGAGGTGTCCGTTCTCTTTCTCGAACAAATGAGTGAAAACGATCGAGCAAAAGACGAGCTTCTTGATTGCGTCAAAATCAGAAACTAAGCACTGATTTTGAACCGATGAGTTAAACGAATTTTGGTGCCAAATTAGTGTAGCTTTTCAAGTGCTAGTCCCGTATGTCACGACATAGTTCTGTCAATCGGGATTATCAGCACTTTTAACAATGAAGACTAACGCGAGGGACAGACTAAATGTCGGGCACGATATGATTGTGGCTCTTTCAAAGACTTCACCTAGAATCGAAATACTATTAGCAAAAAGCAACAGCAGCCATCTCACTACTACTAAGTTTCTATATTTTCGTTATAATATACTTGTTTATTAGATTTCAGGTGAAATGATACTTTTGGAAGTAGTAAATATATGATTATATGATTATATGATTGATTATATGATATGATTATATGATTATATGATATGATTATATGATTATATGATTATATGATTGATTATATGATTATATGATTATATGATTGATTATATGATTATATGATTGATTATATGATATGATTATATGATTATATGATTATATGATTATATGATTGATTATATGATTATATGATTATATGATTGATTATATGATTATATGATTATATGATTGATTATATGATTATATGATTATATGATTATATGATTGATTATATGATTATATGATTATATGATTATACGATTATACGATTATATGATTGATTATATGATTATATGATTGATTATATGATTATATGATTGATTATATGATTATATGATTATATGATTGATTATATGATTATATGATTATATGATTGATTATATGATTATATGATTATACGATTATACGATTATATGATTGATTATATGATTATATGATTAATTATATGATTATATGATTAATTATATGATTATATGATTATATGATTATATGATTATATGATTATATGCATGACAGTAGGAGAGTCAGGTTCGTCAGGTTTCATCCGAATCAACATTTGGACTGCTAATACAAATAGTATTAGTCAAACGGACTAACTTTGGTAGTATCATATTTAAGTATGGATCAACCTAACCAATCAAAATCTACTTGCTACTGCCTGATATATACTGGGGATATGGTGTGAAATATGATAATATACCTGAGAAAACTATTTCACCATATTTAGGGACGTAATCACTTTAATCAGTAATACAGACTAATATATAAAAATAACGAAGTGACACCGACCGGTCGATGTCAATAGCCTCACCCTAAAACTAATGTACTTTGTTAATTATCAGTCGAATCTGGCATATAATGCAGTATAATTTCAGTTATTCCCTCGGTCGCATCATGTTCGGATAATTGATGTTCTATAGTATGAATCAAGGTAAGGTGGTTACCACCCAAGGAAAGGGTAATCCGAAATGAACTCTTAAAAGAAAAGAGACATAACAAATACGTAGCACTGTTCATAAAATATTTCCCAAACTTGGATATTCTAAAAACCGGACATTAGAAAACCCAAACCGTACGCCTGACAGATTGCTCGAAAACCGGACGCTTGGCAAGTGGCAACCCTATACTCATTAGAACTGGAAAAGATTCCAGATATAAGAATAAATTTGTGAAGTAAACCCGTACAACTAAATTATTGTGTAACCCTAAAGATGCGTACTCCGCGCGCGTGAAAACCAAATACCATATCTTACTCTATATAAGGCCTGACGGTAACTGGACTAGGGATATGCAGCCAGATGGAACAGATTCGGTGCATTTTGGCCCGAATAAATATATTGCATAATTGTAGACCAACAAATTATCAACCATTATTTGCTAACGAATTTAAGGAATGTGTCGAAATATATTTCTAGTAAGCATTAATATGTTAAACCATATCATTCTTTGATGCCTTATGGAAGTTAAGTATTGAAATATATTTGACCTTGAAATCACAATAATAATAATATAGAATAACCTTATTTGCACTAAATGTACATAATTCCAGCATAGCTAAGAATGGGTTGGAACACTCCAGACATAGTTACTTCACCGTAAAAGATACCTTGGTGGGGGTTTGTCCGTCTGGAACAGGTTTGGGACAGGACAATGGGAAAAACTTGGTTAAAACCACTAAGACAAATCTGACATCCCTGATTATGTGGTTAGTGCAGAATCCATAGCATGTTATAATCATATTATATATGGTTGACGCATAGTAAAGACAACTCGCTTATAACTTATTTTCACTTTCTTGCCATAAACTGACCTTTTGGGACTGACTAAATGGGTGTTGTTAAATCCAATGTTTTCTGTATAAGGAATCACTGTAAGCTTGAAAAAGAACTGTAATTTACACAACAAATGCACATGTTTAGGTATTTATTAGACTCACTATCAGTGAGTTCGTCTCAACGACAAAAATGCCTGTACAAATGTATTAAATCCATCACACCTGTACAGAACCAAAATGGGAAAAATCTGTACAGGGAATCTCTGTTCGGTTGGCAGCTTTGACATATGAATTAAATGTTAAATCTTTAGCCCAAATCGTATAAATTTCCTATATAATAAGGTAAATGATAATATCTAATTCTCTATATGCCACTTAAACAATAATGCAAATATGTGCAAGCAACTCATAACCAAGTGGTGATTGTACAAATGTAACTGCACTACAAAAACATTCTTCAAATAAATAAAAATACAGTATAAATGGGACAGATAAAAATATAATGCAGTGCTCCTGCATGCATGAATATAGCTAGCTAACGTTAGTGGATAAATCACATAATAATACTAAACTGAGCTAGGAACAACAGCTGCTGTGCATATATTACTGAAGCTGCAATACTAGTAAGCCTGTCCATGACTCGTTGAGGCTGTGCATGTAGAACTTGTGTATGATTGAGGTTGCGTGTTCTGGTTTGTAGATTCAACTGGCTGCTGGATAGTAAGAGGGAAGCATTGGGGAGTTTGCTGAATTAATTGGAGTGATTGAGTCTGTTGGTTAGGTTGTTGTGCTAACACTGGCATTAGTGAGGGAGCTAACACACCAGTTACACTGCTTGGAAGATTCTATTTGAGTATAACGATTAATAAATGGGTTATTTCAAGACTTGAGGTTTGAAAAACGATGATAGTTTGGGTATTAAATTGCAATTTTGTCTGTCAGTCTGTCTGTCTGTCTGTCTGTCTGTCAGTCAGTCTGTCTGTCTGTCTGTCTGTCTGTCTGTCTGTCTGTCTGTCTGTCTGTCTGTCTGTGTTGGTTGTCAAGGAAATGATTTATGAACGCTAAATCCGAATTTGGCATTTTCAAGTTCTCATATTTTTAAATTAATGTTCTCATTATGAATATAAAGTAACAAATTTCTAAATAGTCCTAGAAACTTGGTTTCAACTGTTTTATAGGGTAATGGAGTACGTTGATTCCAATTTTGATAATGTCAACAACTTATTGTGAATATTTGTTGTGATTTGGGGGTATAGAGTAACAAATACATTTATGATTTAAATCACATGTGTGCAAGTGCGGCCCGTTAGCAAAATTTCTGAGGCTTCGTGAGAGTTGATTGAAAAGTATATGAATGAGCCCACTGAACTTTTACAAGGAATTTTTAGAATCAATCACTTTTAGCTGATGAGCGCCGTAGTTTCCCAGAATGGAATCCCTGGTCCATCCGCGTAATCATGAAAATTTTAGCATACCCGATTAATTGCAATTAATATATAGATAGTGAGATTGTGTTTAATAGCTAAGAGTAAATACCTGCGGACTCTCAAACCCTCTGCTAGATGACTCTGTGGAAGGATTGGTAAAAGTCTGAGGCTGAGGAGTTGCAACCAAACCACTAGCAGGCCATTGAGTAGTGTAACTAATGGGTTGAGGTTGGTTCAGAGATCCATAATAAGGACCTCTAATGGTTACTGGAATACAAGGCTGCTGAACATCTGTGCTGTAGAAATATTGACTATCTGAGGGAAAAAGTAAAAGTAAATATACAAGTCAAACTCACAAGGGAGTGTCAACCGTGTTATGTATTTAACAGTGTCATATATATATTTTCCAATAGATATTTGGGCTAAAACGCAGAGGCGTCGCCAAGGGGAGGGCATAGGAGGGCAATGTCCCCCTGGTAAACCCTTGCTTCGGGGCATGCCCCTGATAAATTCGTGCCCTAGGCATTCCACCGGGCCCTTGGTTTAAATTGCAAACTGGAAAATTTCGGCTCGTTTCGTTCGCATCTTACCCTCAATATTATTTAATCTAACCCATAAATAAGGGATATAGCTTGTATTGATCTGCAGAACTAGGTAATATTTTTGTGTTTATACCCTGAGAAAATGCAGTGTTTTCCCCAGGCCGTTCAGCGTAACGGGCCAGCATCCCTTCAGTTGTTAAAAAAATATAGCCATCCATTTCAATACTGGGCCACTACACTAAAGTATAGTCTGTACAGTAAAAGTAGAAATTACCATACAAGTTATAATATCAAGGTTTATCATACGATTTTCCGTTCGAAGCCTCCATTGGTTTAATAATTATTGATAACTTCTCGTTGTTTGTTTAAAGATTTCACTATTTATTCCTAAATATAACTGAGAAGTTGTTTCAAGATTCAAACCTACGTGGCAGTACAAACGTAATTCATGTAGTAGCTATTATAGCTTATTGTCCAAGGGCTACGCCCCGTCACGACTGGAAGGCCTAGAGCACCCAAGAGCCCCAGCTGTAGTAGCGTCGTGCATATGTGACTCGGGCCCCCCCCAAATATTCTCCGAGCTACACAGCATTACTCGACCAGAAAAAATAACTTACTGGGACAATTGCATACCATACGTTATTTCTTTCAATTGTTTGGCTCTTGGACCTTACTGATTGTTTACAGCGCCCATAGGCTTTGAAATCTGGGGTGCACGAATTCAAGCTGGTAGGAAACATCTAGAACTTGTTGACAACCAGATTGAAATCGTGCCCCCCATATATCAAAGCCACACAACGCAACTGCCCAGCTGGATGGTACTAACCAACTAAAAATTTATTGATCCGCCACTGGACATGATCCTACTGAACCCGTGAAACACCTTGCCCATCGTCCTGACCCTTGGAAACTTCGTGCCCCTCATAGGTGAAAAATCCTGGTGACGTCCCTGCTAAAACGAAATATCCGAATTTTCGTAGCCCAGAAATTTGGTCACGGGACTATTACATGAGAAACTATTGCAATATTGATATTACTATTGAATTATTGAAGACAACATATATTTATGCTAAAACTAGAAGTTAAATTATGAGCTATTCCCATCAAGCAGTGGTTCTCAACCTGGGTCCACGGACCCAATAAAATGGACCAAAGAGGTCCGCGTAAGAAAAAGGTTGAGAACTAATGCCCTAAAGTATACTATCATATCACTATTTTAGAGCTAATAATTATGTCAATACGGGTGAGGAATCAATGAGATATTAAATAGGTATATCCGCATCCGCAGCTAGTACAAAAAAAACCTCCCCAATATTGAAATTTGTAATAAAAAGACCTTGATCCCCTTCCAATAGAATGTTTTTAATTAACTAGTACAAATGAAACTTTCCACAACATAAAAAATCTGTAAAAAGATTCCGATCTCGTCCTAATGGAATTGTCTTCAAAGAAGAAGTATACACCGATACTAATCACAGGCGAGGAAAATTCCAACAATGGTAACACGAATGGTATCCAAATATTCTTTCATTTAGATGATCAGCATTTAACACCTTCAACGCAATATCTCATGAGAAATTATAATGTCTTAGGCCATTAAGTATTCTAAGATTTGTAACATAGAAGATAATATTTCATCTTATTGTTTATAAATAGGGACCCATATTAGTAAGAATATTCCGAAATAACAATATTTAGGTGTATCTAAATTAGAGCAACGTATTAAGCGAAAAATGTAGAAAATTAAGTGAAAGTCAAGGTCAGATGATAAATATCGTATTTCTTCGAATAGTAACTCCATAAGTTTGGACCTTGAGGGGTCCAAAATTATAACTGCCTACATTGCATAAATAGACCCCTGTTAATATACAGTAAGTTAGGGAAAAATTTAAAAAACTCGTGGAATATACCCGTAAATCTGACTATAAAAAGATTAACGTGTTTGAAAGATCGGAAGATCCCTCTTAACGGAGCATGAAATTAATAATCACCCCGGGTAAGCTGTTAGTGCGTACTATGTAGATACATAGAGAAAAAGCAAATATACGAATTACGTAAATAAAAATACATATGCGAAATGTGGTAGAATTGAAGGAGGAGTTCATTATCTAAATGGTGTTAGATTTCCGTTTCGAAAGTATATTAAATCGATCCCATAGAATGTAAATAGGATATAGAATAACTAGTTTAAGTGTTTTTATCAAAATTTGAATAAAAACGCTACTACAAATGTGAAAGAAGGTCATGTTAGAATGCCATAAAACTGTCAAAAAGATGAAAACTAAACACGTATGTAACATCCACAACTATGGATGTAATTCTGAATAATTCTATAATAAGTTTTTGCGATAATTGACATTTGCTAAGCTTTTCATGACACAAATTGTTCTCATCAATGAAATTGGAATGGCACAAATAGAACGTATGTTATCTAGCGAAAATGTAAAAGGAATTGTAAGTAATTAAATATATAAACAGGGAAATGGATAGTAGTATATCATAAAATAAATCGCCTCACCTGGTGTGTCAGGCTGCAGCTGCATGTAAGGTTTGGGCGATGAAGAAATGTAAGGGGAGCTTTGAAGAGTGGGCGGACTCAATGAAGGATTTGCAAGATAAGTACTGCGATTAGGGTCAATAGGGTTGAAACTGATGGCTTGTCTATTGAATTGTCCAAATCGACTGTAAAAAACACTAAAAGAGATAGATAATAGTGAATGAATATTAGATTATTAACATACGAAATGTCTTTGCATATACTACCTATTATGGTGTATTTCTGCCACCTGTTTTTACGTTGCGCCAGGTAATGTCGCACCAATGCCGCCCTAATTTTGCACCACCCGTGTGTCAGTAGTATTCCAAGGCTAGCTACACCACCCGGAAACCATTTAGGTTTAGGGTGTAACGCGGAAATTCCCAAGTTGCCTTCGAGGAAAAAGTCCCTCTATTTCGGACAATATAAAACAAAAATCAATGTATTACACGCATTTAGAATAACAATTTGTTAAAAGTTTTGTAGGCCGTACTTCGAAAAATATGCTACATGTCCTGGCGTAATAATTTCGACGACCCAAATCAAACTCATTGAGGTATTATTATAGCACATAATGTATAAAGGAGGAAGATTCCCTTGTAACCTTCTTTGAATCTTAATATTTCACAAAATTGGCGGCTGCTACTTATCCGAGCTCAACTGTACACCAAGTTAATGGTCAGTAGTGTTTTTGTCAAAGAAAGAGGTGGGGAGCCTGCCCCCAAAATAACACAACTCATAGCATTCTATACACTAAGGCAATGATAGTCCATTGAATTTTTGGATCAGGACAGGGATATATAGCAATGAATTTATATATGGAATCCTATTATTTCCTAGAGTATCAAAATGACACACTTTTAACTGACTAAATGTATTAGTGATATTGAACTATACACATAATCTATATCTGCAAAGATTTCAGGACGAAATAACTTCATCAGAAACTTCATCATGACAATTTTTTGATATTTGTATGAAAATATCCTGAATTCCATTGGTAAAATTGGAAATCGTAGATGTAATACACACTTTACAGGGCTTCCAAGGTACATTTTTGGTAATAAAATTGTCTAGTAAGCAATCTGGTGACGTCATTTGGTCCTGAAAATTTTGGCAGATATAGATTATGTGTGTAGTTAAATTTCATTAATACATTTAGTCGGTAAAAGTGTGCCATTTTGATACCCTGATCCAAAATTCCATGAGCTATCATTGCCTTAGTGTATAGAACATCTACAGTTCATGCCTCGAATGCATGATTGATGGTCTTTTCGGATAGAGAAGCAACTAATTTCCATGAGTCGTGAGGAAAGAAAAGTATGTCCATAAAATTTAGGCATTACAAATATAAATAATTATGTTTAAAATAAAAGAATTTGTTCTTATTAGCCATCAAGGAGATAGATTTATATTATATAATAGATTAATTAGGTTCTAACAATTAACATCACAGATAGAGACATTACTAATAGTGATTCGTTTGTATTTTAATTAGTGCTCTAATAGTTTCCAAATATAACGGAACAGTTAATTAGAGGATAATTGGTTCCAGGTGCTCGGGGGCATCAGCTGCTTAATGATGGAGATTACCTTAACAATACTTAGTATGAATAAAGAAGTGCTTAGGGTACATATATGGTAAATAAATTAATTATTAATTTATATTGTGAGTCCTTCTCAGCACATTGTAAGAACCCGGATCTTATTATATAACTTAATGTAAATTCCCATTGAAATATCATACTTTATCAGACTAAAGAAAAAAAGATCAAGCGAGCTTTGCAAACTAGATTGCTTTAATCTAAGGTACCTTACGTAACAACTGATTCATAGTAGTTGATTGGTTGTCCGCGATAATTACTCTAGGGGTCAGAATAAATGCCCGCTTCCCCCCGTTTATTAAATTTCGAACATTGACTTTAATTAATCACATCATTTTGCTTGTTGATTTCATGATTTATCTAGTTTCTATGGAATATCAGTACATCTATTTTAGATTATGCTATCGTGGTAAGTTAATGGGTGATAGTTATTCAAATTAATTCTATACTTTGGAGATTCCAAACTCCCTATATATTCCCCCCTCGTTTATTCGGATCCCTAGAGTAGCACTTCGAAAATCGCAAGATTCACAACAATATTATGATAGTCCATGATGAAGTGGTGGCACTAGCGATTTATGACCACGTGACCAGCTCTGGATCGTTGTTGATCAAAGTTAACTACATTAATATGAAATGTATTGAATCACAGTAACTCCCCAGGATTCTGTAGACTGTAGTAGATATATTAGGGTACGTTAGCTTGCTGAGGTTAACTATAAATCTCAGAGCGAGAGGCAAGGATGAATATTTGCATCTTTAAAATATCCTTAACAATAAGAGGATCAGGCAAAAGGGTGAGAAAGCGATGCAACGAGGCAATTACCTCCTCTGTCTCAATGCTAGTTACGCCCCTGGTTTGTATTAAATTATCATTTGATATCATATTCCATATACATGCCTCAGTTTATTACAGTTACCATGTAAATTGTGAAATTTGGTTGTGTTCATAATGTATAACTAAATGGGCTCCAGAAAAATAGGCATCCAATTGAGAGAATTGTTCAAACAGTTCATGCTTTTTAGAATCCAATTTATATTCTAATTTGCGCAATTACACCTACAAAGGTGTAGGATATAGTGGGGTTGCTAGAGCCATGATCCTATCAATAATAGGTCCAGAGATCATTCTACTAATTCTAATGGAATTTTTCAATGTAATATCCAATTTGAACTAGATGCCAAACTGAAGAATATCAGCCTAACTACTAAGGTATGGGAGTAGAAGAAGCAATTGGTCCAGTTGGTCTAGTGGTGAAACTAGTGTTAGGAACATTTGTCGGTATCTGAATAAATATGTAATACATTCTTCGTACATACTTAAACCAAATGTACTAAACATACCTTGATCTGGGATAAGATGATAACTCGCTGCCGCGGAATCCTTTTGCAAAAGGGTTATATTTGATTTTCAATTGAGTTACCTATAAAGTATTTGTAAGTTATGTATGTATAACCATTCGAGAACTTGTAATAGAATTATATACCGTATTCCCTCAAATATTACCTTGGTCTATGTCCAATAATAATCTCTTGCTGAGTACATTATAGTCACATGTCATGAATCATTTTACGGACACCTCACTTGCTACCATGGTGCTGCGTTATAAAATGCGCCATAAACTCAAGGCGATTATTCGAGGTAATACTGTACAGGGTGCAAAGAGAATGGTTAAAAGGAGAAGAATAAATAATAACAAAATAATTACCTTTTGATTCTGATAAGCTGTGACAGCATAAAACATCGTTTCATTGAAATTCACGGATTCTACAACTTGAAAAGTGCCCATATGCTTTATAGATATTGTCACCCGTGGTACATACTTGTGCATTGAATTTAAAGTTATCTGTAAATATAGAATGATGAATAAAGAGGAACGTCTATAAGTGGGTAGGCGGATCTGATAACTCCCCAACCCCATTTATAAATTCAATTCAAATGTCCTTTAACTAGAGATATTTTAGTAAATATGTATAGCCACTTCCTCCAACGACTGTTTTTCATTGAGGAACCCAAAGATTTATTTCATCATAGAGATAAATACATGTATTTGTCCCAAATCTAGCTAAAATTGAATACGCTGAGGTTTGCCCCCACGGGTATAGGGGATAATCAAATCTCAATTGTTGTTTGTTTGTTTGTCCGTTGTCAAGGAAAAGGATTTAAGGTATGCAATTTTGAAACTGTCGCATAACTATGTATTTATCGTGTTTATCAAAGAAGTAAATAGAATTCAATAAAAATTCATTAAATATATCGAACATGCTGAACCCGATTGTCACATTTTTGGATTAATCATATGTAAATTTATTGTTGTTTTTATGAATATAAAGTAAACAAATTAGCCAAACCTCAAAATATACGTACAGGCTTGATCTAAACGGCTATCCAGGGGTAACTAAGTACGCAGAATCCGAATTTTGTATTTTCAAGGTTCTCATATATACATATATTGTTGTTTTTAAGAATATAAAATAAACAAATTAGCGAAATCTCAAAATTCACATAGTTACTTCATCTTAACGGCTACAGAGGGGCTGATTATACAAAATATTTCAATAATTTATATGTCATATACGTATATTTGTGAATTACATTGTTCTAAATATATCTATATATTATAATACTCAAAGGGGCCCTCAATTTGGAGAATAATGGATACCTCGAAGCGCAATGCGCCGAAGCGACGAGCCAAATGCTCGTATAATTAATTATATAATTACGTGATCTAGCTGAATAACATTTACAAGCTTTTTATGTGGTGTAAAAGGATTGTTGTTGTTGTTGCATACAACAAAGTCGCGTTTTTAATACTGTCAAGGTCGTTTTATAAACAAGATTTCGCCCCTTAGGCCCTCATGACACACTCACTTATTCCTTAGCTTGCTTCACACGGAATGATAACAGTAAATTAACTGTTACCATACAAAGCATAATAAAATCCCTCAGGTGTAGGTGCTATTCAATTAATCAATTTCTATACTTGTAACCCGTGAATTTATGTAATCATTGAAGTTAACTATTTGGCATAACCCATCAATTAGATCATCAAAGAGACTTGATTGATGAACTGAATTAATGTTTAATTAATTAATATATTAAGAATCGCTTGGTAACTCAATATTACTGAAAGCTAGCATAGAATTAATCCACGAAGCGCTGTTTGAACATACAGTAACTAAGTTAACATTCTTATTAGTTAAGAAATATGGTATAATGGTGACTTGCTCTATTGTTCTGTCAGTAATTAATCTCCCTAGGATAAGATTACAACAGCAGGTTGCATATGGAATCATACTAGAAATGAGTAACTGTATGGCAGTCATATTTGCAACATAGGATGAGGCGTATTTACATAACACATACAAAGACTGAAAATGTAGGAGTGCATCTAATTGCTTGTGTGAGGATTCTGAATAACATAGTCAGGGATATATACGAGATTAACATAATCATATGGTAAGAATAATTAATCGAATTAGGCATAAATATTGTCAACAAATTTCTCTCTACTCAAAGTAATATAAAACTTACATATCCTTCTTTTTGGTCATTACTGTTTGTGATCTTAACTTTCCGGAAGGAAAGAGGCTGCTTCATTATCTCCGATCCTTTTGAGGGGGTGTCGGGGTGGACGTATGAACTCGAAGGAACAAGCGGCTCTGCTTTGCCAGCAACAACCCATTCATTCTCGTGATATTTGTAGCGGCAATCATCTACCGAGCAAATGTCCAGCTCGACTTTATATATTTCGTCGGGATTGAGACGCTCTACCTTGATCTTGATAACCGGAAAAAGGTTTCTAAGAGGTGGAAAAATTCTAATAACAATATCCTATGATTAAGCACAAGGTATCAAACTGTAGCAAATGAAAACTAGAAGCACATCCCCAAGTGTTTAAGATTCCATATAAATGTAGAGCGTTATAATTATTAAAATAATACCTTCCAACTTTTGTAATTATCATTTCGTTCTGCGCCTGAGAGAATTCGTTCCAGAGCTCAGAATCCAGTAGGCTAACAGCAACCTTTTCTTGAGTGGATGAGGATGTAAGTTCTTTTGGTTTGATATCCTCTGACAATATATCTTCCATTTGCACAACAGAGAACACAGGAGAGGAATGAGGGGGCAACTCAGGACTAACGATACTCTGTTGAGGTCGAACGCTAAACGAACTATCCTGACTTGGAATGGCAGGCTGGTGGATAGCGTTTGCGTCTAATAAGAATACAAAATTAAAACCACAATTATTACGTTTTTAATAGATTAGTTCACATAATTCAGTATATTTGCTTGCTTGCTTGCTTGTTGTTATACCTTTTTCGCATCTATATGATTAAATCTCAAATGTTGTTTGTTTATATATTTGTTGTCAGTTTTCAAGAATAGATTTATGGTATGCAATTTTGAAATTGAATTTCTCGAATACGAGATATCGGATGATTATTATGTAGTATTCATCGTGTTCAACCCAAGGAAGTAAGTAGAATTAAATAAAACTTGACTAAATATTTATATTATTCAATCTCAATTGTTGTTTGTTTGTTTGTTTGTTTGTCGTCAAGGAAAGGATTTAAGGTATGCAATTTTGAAATTGTCGCTTTTTCAAGTTTCTTATATGTTAAATTATTGTTGTTTTATGAATATAAAGTAAACAAATTTCAAAATTGAGATAGAATCATATATTCAACGACTATCCTGGGGTAATTGAGTATGCTGAGTCCGAATATGGTATTGTAAACAACATATTGTGAATATTAGTTTACTTTTAGGTACACAAAGTAAACAAATTACAAATTCGTAGCAGATTCCTACTTTCAACGGCTATACTGAGGTAATAGAGTATGCTGGATCTAAATTAGCCACATCTCAGAATTTAAAGCTAAAAACAAGTGCACAGATTCTGAATTTTGCGACTGTATTCTGAGACTCTTGTTCTATTGGTAAAATTAAGATGTACAATCTAGGTATGGTTTACTTCCTACAGTCCTACGTACACCAAAATTCAATACGATTATGAATTTGAAATCTAACTGAGGAATTTATCTACAACCAAGAAGCGACCGATATACGTATATGATCATAGACACAACTAGACATATTTCAGATGAAGAGGATGAGCATAAATTGGTGAAGGC
Organism: Oopsacas minuta; assembly: GCA_024704765.1. Taxonomy (NCBI): domain Eukaryota; kingdom Metazoa; phylum Porifera; class Hexactinellida; order Lyssacinosida; family Leucopsacidae; genus Oopsacas; species Oopsacas minuta. The sequence continues at coordinate 151,726 of JAKMXF010000327.1, read as the reverse complement.
CTTCTGAGATGATCTTTTAAAATGCACCCTTGTATGATTACTAGCATCGGAATACAATCGCTAGTCACTACATAATCTAAATAGTTTCGGAATCAAATCGAATTTCATTTGCTGCCAAAATGTGCAATACAGAGAATTGTACTCGATAGAAAGATATGTCAGTAGGCGTTGTCGGAACTTTCGTTGCCTGTAATTAGATTCCATATAAACTTATTCATTAAAAGAAAAATTCATTGAGAAGGGATCAGGGGCTTTTTTACTATTTTGGTGTTGGGTATAGGTTCTATTAGCACTAGCTCGGGATGCGGATATAGAGTACATTATTTTATTAGAATATAATTAATTTATTAATAATTCATATTATATTCAGTGAAATTCAAATTACCACTCTCAATACTAAGTGTATAGTATCCTATGATTAGAATACAGAATATACTTACAAGCTAATTTATCCCTGTCAAATTGATTGGACATATATTACAAAGGTTAAAATTCCTCTCTTGCTATACTCGCTCGTAAGAAGGATACCGAAACCGATAAAGAAACAATTCATATGGATAAACTCAGGGTTGTTTGATTTGAACCATCTGATTAATATCAATTATGGAAATCATGAATTCTGGATTCTAAAATTGTTTGCTCACTAATGCAACTTATTAATTAAAGGATAATCATTACATCAAGAAGGATTATCAGTGAGGTTGAATGCTTCATTACAATTCAATGGAAATGGTAAACAACAGTTTGGAAAAGTCACGAAATCAGCTCTTCAACAATAACAAAATAAATTTGATCTTCAAATATTTCAAATCCTCTACCTTAATTTCATATACCTAACGTCTGAGAAGTAGCCAGAGGGTACGAGGAGGAGCGCTAATCATCCTGGGGTGATATGTTTTGTAGTAGCATTTATATACGGATATACAAAATTACTAAAATAAAATAATTTTAGCTAACACTAGTTATCTCAACTTGTAACCACCTCCTGTCAAAACCTGTTCAATCAAAACAGGTTTTGACAGGAAACTCACTTTGACTGCAACATATACGATTATAGAGAGTTAGGTACACTTATAACGAACATCTATGAGGCTAAAAATTACGTTCATGAAACACAGACTTCATAATGCGAGAAATTACAATGTTAGTATAACTGTTTCATAGCGGCCATATGCCCTGTTCATTAAAAAACTTTCATAATAGCAACTAAATTTGTTAATATAAAACAGGACTGAAAGATAATTGAAATCAGTGCATAACAACTTTTTGACACTTCACATATTCAAAGAGGAGTAGTATCAAAAATCATTAGTAATGTACTTGTACAAAATGGATAGGAGTTAATCGTGAAAATTGAGTAAGAGGATTAAATGCCAGTAAATATATGGTAAATACCGTATTGCTCTGAATAAGTGCCAAAGCGGTTGTGATTTTCATGGGAATTTTTGGCTTAATTATATTTCAATTTTTGAAAATATAAAAGATTAGGGAAATTAGTTCCCCAATTTGTTGCATGGCCAAATGTAGCGGAAATTTCAACAAAGAATCTTCTAGAGGGTGGCAATAATTCACAAAATTTGGAGCGTTTTTAGCCCCCGGCGCTTATTCAGAGAAATACTGGATATATGATTTTAGTGTTTTTAATTAATCAATATTTCAACATACAATGAATATTCTTACCTTTTGAGATTTGTTGCATTATGAAATTTAACTGTGAAAATAATGACCAAACATTTCTAGCTTTACCTAGTTAAACTGAATAATAGTTAATAAATAGTGTTTAGGCAATATCTACATGGCCTAATGGTTCACACATAGGAGCGAAATGAACCCATCAGACTTCATTATTGCATTAATGACGCAAAAGTCCGCTTTATTAAAGTTAATTTAACAAATAAGTGTGAAAATGTAATCAGCAGAAGGGTCATTAATTGAATACTAGCTTTATGATAGTATTGTATTATCAAAGTAATAAAAACTAATAGGAATTGATAGAAGTGAATACTTTATAATTGTTTACCATCATGAAGAGAAGAGTAGTAATTTAAAGCAGAGTGACCATCTCCTCATTCTTAAAAAAAGGACATTGAATGATAATTAATTTTCATTTATAGACTATACAATTACTATAGCTATAGGGTGACAATAGTTCATTTTCCCTAGACAGTGCAGGTTTTTGTGGTCAATTTTGGCTGTGTCCAGTTTCTTCACCTAGGTAAAACGCGTGATTCAATTTTCATCATTTTGGCGGGGTTTTGGTTAGATTGCTTCACAACATATAGTACGTTAACAATACATGTATTCATAATTGTTACTATTACATAGCTTACAGAAATACCGACATAAATTCTCAAATGGGATATCCAGTTTTTCTAGGATTCTGTCCAGCCAGTCCAGGTAACCTGGACTATATAGGATGACTAGAAGGGTTTTTTGCGAAAGCACTTCTGGTCATCTTATATAACTATCAATATTTTGCTTTATTAATAGAGGTATTATTTTAAGAAAATGTATGAAATAACCCTATTGTAACAATTATCTATCGTCAGATAGATATCAAATATCAACTGGGATGTTCTAGAATTACGTAAAGATAATACCAACAAAATTGGATATTAAATAATCACAGATACTATTGGTCAAATTGTGACGAAATTTCAGTAAAATTCACATAAAATATGAATCAAACATCAAACATCAAACATCAAACATCAAACATCAAACATCAAACATCATATATCATATATCATATATCATATATCATATATCATATGAAACATTTTTACGCTCTGAATTGTCTGAAATTCTCTGCAAAGAATTTACAGTAGAATTCGGCTAGTAATTAGTACGTACAAATCTTTGATTCCCGAGAGGGTATGTCTTATCCGAGTTTTACTGCATATACTTGTTAAGCAGATTCTAGGCTCTAATGCGAGAAAGGCATACGAATTATTGAGTGTTCGTCTCGGTTTGAGAACCTTTATAAAGGACAACAAGCAAATATAAGGACAGAATAGAAAAAAAATGACAGGCAGCAATAAAGAGGGCAGTCCGATAAAATAGGACATATGGTCAGCCTGTTATTAAAGGCATGAACAGGAGTATACTAACAACAAGAAAGATCACATAATAATGAAAATATAGATAAATCAAATTCAAATGCCATAATTGAAGATTACATTCAATGATCTAATTGTGCATGAGTAACCAATTCTTTATCGCTGTCACAAACAAATGTAAAACAATCTATCGTGTCCAGGGTTGGCAGATTTCATAGTTTACTGATGCTATTAACAGTATATTAATGCTATGGGATTATATTTCAAATGCAAATTTACTCCAGCAACAATAAGGAGATGCCCTAATGGCGTGGACGATGAATGATGTCCGCCCTACGTCCTCTAGTCCAAGGGCTTATCTAGGTCCGGGCTAACACGTAGTGTCTTCCCTGCAGTTAATAATTAAGATTAATTGCATATCATTTGGTTATTAGGACTTATTCCGAGTAGAAAACGTATTTCCGGAGTTTCGTATAACAGTTTCTTTGAACGAGTCCGCCGTATTTACTCATGGCTCATTGAAAAGTAGCGTAGTTTCTATGTAATGTAAGCACAAATTTAACTATCGATTGGAAATGAATGAATACCAATCAAATAAGTAATTTCTACTGGTCAAGTACAATTCCCAATTAGGCTTGATAATGATCACACATATGTACAAGGCAAAAGCTAAATAGATAATCTGTGATAACGAGTAAATGACATAATATTATTGATAATGTATATTAAGACTTACTAGGTGTGACGATGAATGAAGTATATGAAATGTGGTCCATTCAATAGAATTACTATACTATTTCTATTTTTTCAGGTTGTTAAAATAGAGTATAAATATTATACTATGTCACAGTTTGCACTATGCAATTCTAGATACAGCTACGCATATACATTTTACAATTTGTGTAGTAATGATAATACATAGCATACGTAGGCATGATCTACGCTTGTCTAATTGATGTCATTATGTTAATAGTGTAATCTATATATTGAACAAATTACAATTACTGGTTCATCATGACCAATTAAAAATTTAAAAAGACATTCCATATGAACTTTTAGCCAATAATTAAATTGCTATGCTTATTTGTTCAAGCATAGAGCAGCCCTAAAGCCAAAAGTAGTGCAATAAAAATAATCAGACTAGCAGTGTGAACTTGAGCCAGCACCCTAAAAGGTTGATGCTAAAACCCCTCTGTTTGTTCATTTCATTAACATATTTCGACAGTTTCTGATTTCTAAATACAGTAAACTCCCGTTATGACCAGATCGGATGTTACGAAACTCTCATTATAACGAAGTGATCTTTCCCCTCTCTATAGCTTGAAAGCAATTGGTTTTACTCCGCTTACAACCAAATACCGCTTGTACGAAATGAAACCGAGGTCCCGAGCACTTTGTTATAACGAGAGTATACTGTACAAAAATATGGCACACCTTAGCCGTCAGGTCCATTTGATTGGAATCGTTAACGATTTCAAATCGCAAATATAACGTCTAGAAGGCTGTTTATCAATAGGAGATCCTATGGTAATAAATTGTATTTCCTAGATTAAGTGTTGACAAATAAAAAAATAACGCTTAACGTGCATCGACATTGAACTGATGATATCTTTTAGATCCAATTTCACGTTACGAGAGCAACACTAATGAAAATTCAAATCCAGAACGTCATAAGCGTTATGTACTTATGGACAGAAACCAAAAAAGATCGAAACCATGTAGTTAAATATTTGTTAATCCAAATAATGGGAGGTCAAAGTAAATGAAAATTACCTAGTAATCTTATTTCATTGTAGCTAGTCATCTCCATGAATAATAGAAAAAGGAGATAATTATGAATCAATAATAATATATTGTATTGTCACCACTACAATGTAAATCTGGTTTATATTCACATTGAATACATCTAAAAATAATACTATTACTCTACATTTAGTTGATTTTGTTAACTCATTTAAATAGTTAGAATCTGATGAATTACCTAAATTCTTTATTGCAGGGGAAATTAATTCGTAATTATTACTACAATTTGAAGGATACAGATTGTTCTTTGGATGAAAGTATTGATAATGTAGATCTAACAGATTTCACCAATTTGTAATGCGATAATAAATTGTGTCTTATTTTGTCTATTAGATAACGTAGAGATAAATAAGCCAAGTTAAAAAAAGATCATTTGTGTTGAGGCAGCATTCTCAGCAGAATTCCTAGACGTAATCGTAGAAAAAGCAACTCTAAAGTAGTATCAGGCTGTCGAATCTTATTATTAGATAACATATCATCCATAAGAAATATGAGCAGGTGGAAATACGATTTAATTAATTACGATTTTAGGAATATGCGCCACAAGAATTAACAGATAAGAATAACATCAGAGCTCTTAGACATAGCGAAAATAAATTGAGTGAAAAAAGTAAATACTATCTTACTATCTGATAAAAATAAATTCAAATGAATAGTGCGATAAATTGTTAGTGAAAACAAATCTCAATTGGATAAATGGAAAAATGAAATTTGATAGATCAGAAATACCGATAATATATAAAGAATACATAATACTTTAAAATACAACACATCTGTTGGACTGGAGAAATAATCGAAACTACTTTGAGTGGTACAAGTTTGTTCAGGCAGTTACACTGTTAGATAAATATGTAAATCTAATTATTAGATACTCTGTAAATTGAAGAAATATTCTTTCAACTTCAACTTAAATATTTAGCAGGGCCAGCGGAATCAGAACGACATGTCAGGGAATTACAGTACGAATCTTCTGGCATCTTCATTGAATGTATCTTACTCGTTGAACCAACAAGTATCATACATTCTATTTCAAATTCAAGACATATATATGGAAATGCCGTAACAATTTCATGTGCCGTACCTGTTTAGTCATATGTATATATCATCAAAGTTTATTTTACGCTCCAGAAGGAGATAACAGTTATATCAAATAGTTTGTGAATTCTTTGTATAGATGTATATGAGTGCTTTGTATTTTTGTCAATCTCTCGTTATTCTACATTTTATATAGAATGATTTCGGGTTAAAACGTCTGCAAGACGTTTAATTCACATTTTGATCTGTCCCCTATAATAATAGAATATATTCGTTTTATGGTAATTTATTCTATTCAAGGCGAATTTCAATAAATGCAAACAAGTGAATCTTGAAATCTAAGTGTGTAAAAGTAATATTTCGTGAGGATAATTATAGAGCATATAATCAGTTAACCATAAACAAAATGATTACCGTAAAGTATTGACTGAATAAGACCTCTAAAATTTCACAATTATGGAAATTTTTATCGACCAATAGGCCAGTTAAAATGGATACCAATTAAAATGGATACCAATTAGCTCTACCTTGCAAATTTTGAGTAAATATTAATTAATTAAATGCTATATACGGGTAGAACCTCATTAATACAAACACCAACGGACGAGCAAATTTGTTCGCCTTATCCGGAGTTCATATTGACCGGAGGTTAACACCAATTGGATATCCATCGTAAGGACCTGGAATGTGCAATTATTTGTTCATCTTATCAGTTAATTAATTAGTATCACCGTGTTCAGATTGAGGAGGTTCCACTGTAGTATGTTGTGAATTCAAGTACTAATATTAGCAAAATTTCCCATATAGGTTGGTACTAAAAGGTATTGTAATGTACTACTCGCATTCAATTAATTATGAAGCATTATATGTAAATATTTAATTACATTATCAATAAATTGTGACTCAAGTCACATAACGAAACCATTGATTTCAGCCGTTGAAGGAATTTTCATTGCTGGATTTTCCGTCGCCTGTAATAAGGTTCTGTATTATCTTATTTATTGAAAGACAATTCTATTGGGATGAGATCCGAGTCTGTTTTACAAATATTTATGTTGTGGGAGGTTTCGTGTGCACTAGAACCTCCATAACATAAAAATTTGTAAAATAACTCCGATCTCGTCCCAATAGAATTGCCTTTCAAAAAGTACTTTATGCCGACTCTAATGAGATGGGGAAAAGTCTTGCGAGGGGATGCGGATATACCTATTTAATATCTCATCGATTCCTCACAAGTATTGACATAATTACTAGCCAGAAAATCGTGATGTGATAGTCTACGTAAGGGGCATTAGCTCATAATTTTATCTTCTAGCGATATTTCAGAATAAAATATATGTTTCCTTCATAAATGAAGAGAAATAATCAAAACATTTGCAATAGTCTATCATGCTAATGGTCCGGCGACGAAAATTCAGCTATATTCGATTTCAGCGAACCCAATTACAAAGGTAGCAATACATAACTGAAGAGCTTCACACAGCAAATGTTAAATAATGAGAGACGTCACACTAAATCGGGACAGGTAGCAATTATATGCTCAGAAAATGAAACAAACAATTAGACTATCTCAAATCAAAGTAAAAGATTTGTTGTGTATGATTTAGGTTTAGAAGGCCGCAGGTGAATGCTAACCATGGACAATTTGGGTCAGTATAACAAATAAATCGAGATGACATGTTTTCATATTCATTGTAGATTGAAAAGTAATTATAAATAAAGGAAAAATAAATAATTTCGCAGTAAATATATTGAATGATTTGTTAGAAAAGAATCTTACAAACAAAAACTAAACTGAAATGATTTTCCCTCCATTTTAGAATAATAAAACAAATTAATATTCTGGTTGATGTCTTCACATCCGATAAACTAGATTATTTGTACAATGAAATCAAAGTGCGTAATTGTACTGAAATCAATAAAGATATTCGAATGGTATATTTGTAAATATGATTAAATATAATAAATAATATATGAACTGACCTAAGTTGGATGGAGAAGGTATTCTCTGAGCCATTTGATGAAAGAGCCCCTAATAATTATATAGTTCAAATGTGTATTTGCCTAAACAAATAATGGAATTCAGTGAAAGTAAGACGGCTCGGAACTGAAATTAGGCACCAACTAAAAAATAAAGAATGAACAATAGAGGCGCCAGAGGAAAACGAGCAGGCACGAAATAAAATCAGAATATTATGTAAAGTAGAATAATACCAAAACTATACTAATGTGATACTTGATAATAGTAGTACCTACAGTTCTTACCAATTTATATAAATCTAGATGACTCTTGAAATTTCTCAATGTTGAATAATTCACATCTATCAAATGCATTGGTTTCATATAATAGATCGTAATGAATCACTTGGTGTAATTTTTTAATTTCAATCCAAATTCAGTAGCATTGAAAGACAAAGAATATTATTGTCAGAATGCCATTCAAAGCAAATGACATACGCCACAAACAGTTTTGTCTTCTTCGACAGAAGGTATAAATCAGTGATCTCTTTGAACTAAAGAATTTGACCACGAATTCCAGAATATAAATTGATCTCATTCATAAATGTGAAGGTGGAATAATTGGTAATTAGAGGGATGAACTGATGACTAAATCGATTGATTGAATCCATTCTATATTCAGTGAGGGGTATAAATTCACTGTCTAAAAATGGCTAAAGAAATTGTGGATAATTTTATGTAAATTAGATAAAAATTTGTATCAATACACGGGTAGCTAGAATAGCTGGGATTTAGGGAAGAATTAAATATGTATAATTATATTTCTAGATAACCAAAACAAATGCCCTAGCGGCTATAAACTAGTATTATATTTCGAAAAATTAGTTTATACATAGTAGTTGTCTACTTGTATAATGCAAGATACATACAATTGGTTTAGTATACTGATTGGATCAGAAGCCAGTCGAGCATTACAAGAAAGACACTGATAATGATGAAATCAGTTCTGAAATTCATCAAATACACTACACATAAAAATGGCACTAATAGAAATCTATTTCTAAAGAATCATCGAACTAAATTTAATTCTAATAATGTGATGACAATTTGGGAATATATAATTCACTATCAAGATAAAAGTAACTATTTAAGAGTGAATTGATCAATTGAAGAAGTTGATCCAGAAAGTTGTCAAGTCTCAGAGATCTGAAGTGAGTTTCACAGATTTCAACCGAATCTCACTTAACTTTGCATTCTTACTTTAATATTTAATGTTAAATCCATGAAGTTAACACGAAAAGAACAGTTTTAGGTAATTATCGTAGCTAAAATTGTATTACAAATCCATGCTTTAATTTCTTCTCAAAGAAAATAGCTAAAATAAAGATTCAACGCTATAGTCCTTCTAACATAATATAACAGCTATAGTCCTTCTAACATAATATAACAGCTATAGTCCTTCTAACATAATATAACAGCTATAGTCCTTCTAACATAATATAACAGTTTCCCTAATGAGAAGAATTTTTAAATCAAATCAACTTTTAGCCGATTTTTCCCAAAAATTCTTAGTTCGGAATTCTTTAAAACAAAAAATCATAATTTAAATCATAAAGTATAAATAATATTAATACTAGTGGGTAACGCTCATAAGAATACACCGGTTATCAGAGCATCTCCAAAATAAGAACCATCTTCTGGAAACGGTTTACCTAACCTAACTATCTACGTGGTTCTACACGATCCATAGGCGAATACAACCCCGACAAGCTCTGAATGAATTTATTACTTCAAACATTCTCAGGTTTTATTTAGATAGAGTACTTTGTTTGCTCTTTAGTTACTCTCCAATCAAACGCACAATTTACATTTAACAACTTTGATAAAGATATTACATAATGTAAATTCCATAAATAAAAGTTACAAACAGTAGAACCTCGTTAATAAGAACACAAACGTACGCTCAAAATTTGTTCGCCTTATCTGGAGTTTGTATCAACTGGAGTAATATCAATTGAAAAACCAGTGTAGGGAGCTGATTTATGTAAATATTGGTTTGAAAAATCAGATTATTTATATGAGAATTTGAATAAACAATTTATAAACCGACTTGAAGACAAAAAAAAGCACAAATAAGACAAAAATAATCTGTGTTAAAATAACACGATTTCAATTGTAATATATATTGAATTTGAAAACTGGAAAAATACCTAATTGTGTGTAATTATAATGAATGGCATTACAATTTCCAATAGACCCTTTCTTAATACATGGTTGGTTCTTCTAATTCTAAACTCGGTTGTACAATGGAAAAAAACGTAGTTTGGGAGTGTTGCTACACACAATTAGTTTTAGATTATTCAGGGAAATACGGTATATATTATCCCATATAATATTAGGAAACATCTAGGAGTATTCTGTAAATTCACACACACTTGAATACAGAAAACTTACAGTTTCATCAAAGAGTTATTCCGGATCTATCTGAGATATAAGATCGAAGATTAGTGGAGATATCCACTCAGTGTGAATCACTTTTGATACAGGAAGCTTAGCTGAAATAGTAGTAATTACTTCTTCAACAATGCTGAATAAGAGACTCAACCGATTCTACAAGTTTTTAACTTTAATCAAGTTCAAGGGATAAGAAAGTGAATTTACGAGGAACTCAAATCGTCAATGGATATACGTACCTACCTTATTAACATAGACCGTCAAACTGCTAAGCAAATATACATGCTTGATGCTTCCATAAACGTAAACATGTGTAGTTTAACTAAATAGTGAAGTCGAAATCTGGGTTTTTGCCACCAAATGCAAGGAAAAATAGGCAAAGACGAAAGGCAAAATAAGCCGATTCAATCAAAAATTATTATACGCCTCGAAAATGAAATTCTTACTCTTCACGTCATAGAAAGCAGTCAAGGTAGGCTAGAGACAACAAAAATCAATAAGTTAAGTATGATAACTAAATCAACAACAAAATTTAATAAATCTGACCAATAAAATTGCAGCTAGCAAAAAACCGATACGCAAAAAATGATTTCGACTCTAGTAAAAACTACAAACAAAAGTGAGAAAAAGCTATGGAAACTTATGAATAATTACAAAAACAGAAAATTATCCAAAATTGGATGAAACTGAAAATTTGATAAAAAGCAAGCCATAGAATACTATAGCCAAGCACTTTAGAATATCCAAATAAAAAATGTGAATTTTCAAAACATTCAAGTGTTATGGTAAATGGGGAAATTAAGGAAATATCATTGAAATGACGGAATGGTTGAATATAGTCGAAAAAGAAATTCTACATCTTGTAGATTGTATAATAATATAATTGCTGAAGATTCAAGAACTAGAACAGGGGGTACTAATCTAAGGGGCTTGTTGCATGTTGATGGAGAAGGCACATTTCGGTATTTCGGCCACAATTTACACGACAATAAATAATATTTATATTTTCATCATCACAGTTGTACTGTTGAATGACAGTTTAACTGTTTCTATTACAAGAACCATGGATACTCAATGAGAGTATATTTCCAATTACACTTTAGCAAATAAGTAGTCGCGTAGGGAAGTGTTACAGAAAATTAATTTCAATAACTAAACATATAAATAATAAATTCATAATTCTAATATTTCTGCTATTTACAAACTTAATTTGTATAAATCTCATAAAAGTGAAATTAACCTTCCAAGGTTTTTGAATTGAATTTTTTCGGTAAAAAATGTAAAGAATCAGTTAAGACCTCCAAAATTTCAAACGACCATCCTTGATCCTCGTATAGGAGCATTCAAATCATGATATCAAAATTCACATATTTGGTTATAGAAAATTGTTATTTATTACTTTTAGAAATTCTGTATTTCTATGAATTTATGTCTTCTATTCATTCATACGGTATAAATAATCAGCACCTTTTCTTTAGAATAGATTTCTTATCAACATGCTCAATTTTTTCCAATTATTCTTCCAATAACCTATCGTTAAACATAGATTTTTCTTGAATGTGTTGACTCATCTGGCATCCCATTTGTAACAGACCTAAGTGTTACAATTTTTTGATATTTTGTATCAAAGTATCTATGGATCATTATATATATTACTGGTGAAGTGAAAGAAGCAATATTTTACATGGGATCAAAGAATGACATTTTTCACCAAATAAATGCTAACTAGACACATCCTTAAATTTAGCATATAATGGGTGTTCTACAAATATGCAAAACATTGATTCAGGCAAAAATGCGCCGTTTCTGCAATATAGGATTCAAATAGAATTTGGTTTATCGGCTAACGTATCCCTACTCCAAAATCCATAAGTTACTATAGGCTTTATGTATACAGTAAACATTGGATTTAAGGACATCGGCTTGAACGACAAATTGCTTATAACAACTCATTTTGCTTGCCCAGAATCTCGCAGCATTATTCTACACACACCATACCTCAGGCATAACGACACATTGAATTTAGCAACATATTTTCTATGCCTGCTCCATGCAATCCCATCGGATATTACGACTTTTGGACTGTCTGTACCGTTGACTTCAGAAAGTGTACTAATTAGTGAAGTATTAAGGTTTTAATAATTGATTTAATTATAAATCAATTAAAATCTCCCCTGTTTTGAATCAACAGCACCTGGCTCCTTAGGAAAATACATATTTAAAGCTATTGTGCGTACAATATAATGCATATTTAAAGCTTCCTCGGATTTAGCAACAAATCGGATATAGCGACCATTTTGCCTGCCCAAACGAGTGTCGTTAAATCCAATGTTTACTGTATTTCTCATTAACAACTTAAGAACTTCTGTTTTTATGTAAAATTTATATTGTAGAAATCAGCCAAATTGAAGTTACGTCACCAAAATTGTAGATTGAACGTATAATATGTATTATACGTAATACGTCTTCATTAAAGACATATTAAACAACTTAGATATTAATTATATATATTCAGATTAATCGCGTTTGAATAGTATCGAGGTGTAAATCATAGATTCAGGCAGAGACTACTATATCATACAGATAGGAAAGTAGTGAGCAACGAATTAAAAAGAGAGAGGCCATTTATATAGATCTCATAAAAGTTAATTAGCCCTTCAAAATTTGTGAATTGAACTTTTTAGGGTTAGAAAGTCTGAAGAATCAGTTAAGACTACCAAAAAGTTCAAACGGCCATCCTTCATCTCGTTTAGGCGCCATTTATGGGGTGACATTAGCATTTATATTATTTGACTATTTTCTCAAATATTTTTGTAAAAAATGCATTGTATTTAACTTTATGCTAATATTGTTTGAATTCGTATATGTACTTCATACTCAAGTTTAATCCATGTTTTAAAAATAGCAAATTGGCTGAAAAATTTCTGAATTATACCATGGACATGAAAATAATATATTTACGAATTTTCGAAAATATGATATGAAGATGTGATCCGAATTCTATTCTAAAGAAAACGTGCAAATTATTTATACCATAAGAATAAATAGAGGACATTAATTCATCGAAATATAAGAATTTCAAAAAGTAAAAAAACTCGATTTTTGATGAGCATTTCTGTGAATTTTGATGTCTTGATTTGAATGCGCCTAAACGATATGAAGGATGGCAGTTTGAACTTTGTAGGTACTCTTAACTGATTCTTCACATTTCTAGCCCCAAAAAGTTCAATTCAAAAATTTTGAAGGGTTAATTTAACTTTTATCAGCTTTATATAAATGGCCTCTCGTTTTTATTCGTTGCTCGACTACTTTCCTATCTGTATGATATAGTAGTCTATGATTGAGGTTAGATTCAATCTCATCAAAAGTTTAGTCATTTTTAGATGAGCTGTATTTTAGATCGTCAATTTTGGTGATCCTTCTTTATACCCAAATTCGTCCAAATAGTACAAAGTGTCGGTAGCCATATGTGACTGTTGATCATAAATTAAATTGAATCGTAATAATTTTCTCATGTTAATAAATCAATTTTTGGCGCATCGAAAGAGGAGGTCATCAACAAATTTTGATGACCTCCTCTTTTTGTGCATCAAAAATTGATGAACTCCTTGAAGGCCATCAACATCATCAATGGCGTAAAAATATTTGTGTATAATTAAACAATCAATATTGTTGCTAGATATTCACATCCACTATATACATAAATACAAGATTCTAAATCAAAAAGTATATCCTATGATACTTTATTTTTGTCCAAAAGATCATCTGAAAGAAAACAATAGTAACAAGAGAAACAGTACGTATCCAACTGTTGAGATGAATGATGGTCGAATTCTGAATACTTTTCATTATACGTCAATAAATGCAAATCATTATGACTAGTAGCACCAATTGTCGGCATCAAGAAATGAATTAAAAAGTCATGAAACTTCGGTCGGAAATTAAATTTAAAACGAAACCAATAATGCCAGTGAATATATATACTAATCGTAAAAGCATCCCCTGGATTTTCACGTAAAGGTTTGATTTCATTAAAACACTTTTCTCCATAATTCATCAGGTTTGGAGGTTTGAAATTTCTATCAACTTTTTTCCGATATTCAGATTCAATATGTTTTTCATAATCGAAATAATGTGGTAAACTATCGCACTCATCACAACAATCAAATACCTTGAAATCTTTTATAAATTCCTCTTGATAAGTTCTATCTGATAATATTTCATTTAGGACATCCCTTGCAGTTTTACGTTGTGTTGCATCCAAACACAGCATAAAGTCAAACAGGTTATTAAAAATAAAACAAAATTTAGGCTCAAACTTTCCCCGCAATTCATTTTTAAAGTAACATGGTTCATTCTTTATGGATGAGAAAAATGAATTCATTGTTAAAACTGCAAGACGTTGGTCATCATGACGATATTTGGTCAACAAAGTATGGAGTTGACTGCATCCTTCCTGATGAGGAAGTGTTGGAGATAACATTCTACAAGTTAAAATACCAAGTGACCAGATGTCGGAATATTCCAACTGTCCATAGCCAAACACCGTCTCAGGAGCCCAGTACATAGGTGAACCGTGAATGTCGTCTTTATCCTGGATACGAGGATCTTTATACCTTGTGGGACCTACAAAATCACCCAATAAAATAACAACGTTCTCCTAGGATTGTTGGAGTATCGGACCAATAACGGAAACGTAATTAGTAGAATTATCGTATTCATGGTTAAGACCTATGGAGCATACCCTTCTATTTGATAGGATTAAGAGTAATACGTAGTACTAGCTCTAACACACAGGGCTAGAAAATCCGTTGGAGATAGCGAATGTTCCAAATCCTGGCCGAGATTTGTACAATAATTTACAGAGGCCCCCTTTACCGTATATTTCAAATTTGAATGCAGTGAATGATTTAGTATTTTATGTGATTATTTTTAGTGCAGCTCCATTACAGAGATGTCCTAATGTCATGAAGATGTGTGTACGTCCGCGGTGTCCTAAAAAACTAGAGGTACTATTTAAATGAAAATTGGTGCACCTCGGGTATAGAGTTATTCTAAGAAATATAGTCCTGTAGAATTTGTGGTTGAGGTCGGAGAATTATATATAAAATAATTTTATGCATGGTTGGAAAGGCAATTTCTCAAATTTTCAAAGGTGGGCTTAGTCATCTTGTCCTTGGAGATAATTTAAATAACTTTTATGATTGAGGTCCGGTCATATTATTCAGTTGTTTTCTTAACGAGTGTAACATTTCCCGTCGTTTAAGTGGAAACATGACCATATTCGGAAATATTTTTCCATAGCAACGCAAGAAGGTCTCGGGAATGAGTAAACCATTCTCAAACTTATCGAAATACTAATTGTGACTCCATGTTCGACGCCGCATGATAAAAACAAAATGAGTCTAGTTATGCACATATCAGCTATCGAAATGACATTTTCTCGATTTTACAATATCGTCCCCCGCGGCCTTCTAATTCTCTTGCTATTTTTTCACATACAGTTAACTCCCGTTATAACCAAGTCGGATACAACGAAACTCCTCTCATAACCAAGTGGTCCACTGATCCGTAAATCCTTCCATATAATTATATTGTAAAAAGATCGTTTATGACGATATAGATGGATGGAAACAACGAAATTCAGCTAAACACGAAGTTCAGTATTTCATTATGCCAAAAGCTACTGATTTTCAGCCCCTTATAACGAAGTCTCCTCAAAACAACCTCAGTTAAACTTATTCCGCTCGGATTGGTACCTTATTATAAAATCTCCGTATTTAACGAACTTGGATTAAAGACTTCCGCTATTATTGATAGTCTTTGACAAACAAATGTGTATTTAACGTACTCTGATTACAACAAACTCCACTTATAACGAAAAGAAAGCCCGAGAACAGGTTATAACGAGAGTTCAGTGTATTTCTTGCAAATACACGATTTTGAGATAAATATTAACTATAAATGTATAATTCATGATAAACAGGTAGATCGAGGTATTCGACCCAGTTATTTACGCTAAGTTGATCAGACAATTTTTCAGTTTGAAAAGTCAAGTAAGTACACATTTTGAATAATAGCACAAAAATAAGTCTTGGTAATCGGGATTTTCCGAATTCTATCAATTGTAAACTCTATATATTGTGACAAGTACACGTGATAGTTTGACACAATATACGGAGATTAAGTTGATAGAATTCGGATTATCTTCATTCCCCCCCAATCATATTTTGCAATTATTCAAAACTAGCGGTTCGTTTGCGACAGCTTAGTACCTCTGGTTAGCTTAAGTATTAAATAACAAAAATTTGATGGTTTGGGTAGCTAAGCGATCGGGCATAGTCGGCAGTACGTGCCTCGAGGATAATTATTGTCGGAAATATTATGTTATCCATGCTCCATTCCACCCAAATTCCATTTAACCGATTACGGCATAAGAGTTACGTTCGTAATGAAAAGGAACAGTAAAATTACACCATTCGTTTAACCAATTCCGCACCTAAAACAAGATTTTGGCGAATTTTTGAAGTAATTAAATCACGCATGTGGTAATACTGCTGCTATTTGGCTGTTGGTTCGTAATCTGGGCACTTCGTGCCTCGAGTATCATGAAATTCTCAAAAATAGTGAATTTGCAGTTTTGATTATTTTGTACAGTCATGATAACGCAATCATTCCATGATGAGTTTGCTTTTGGTCAGAATCAGACGTCAGGACATTTGTCACATTGAGGGGTACCTGTATTCAAATTTCAAACTTCTATCATGTATATTGGCTGAGCAGTGGTTAAGGGTGTGATTTTTCGACATCCAAAGGGGTGACAATGACGTCATAATTTCGTCAGGTGTGAATTTTCGTACAAGACTCGAACTTGTACGAGGCAGCCCCAAAATACCCTTACAAACATATATATCTATATTATTAAAACGCAATTAATCTGTGTAAATGTATATGCAGGTTTGTATTTCCAGAATTAATTGAAGACACTGGAAGACCCCCTGGCTGATTTTTGGCATACAGGAGTATTTTGGGCATGGCTCGGACAAGTTCGAGTCTTGCACGAAAATTCACACCTGACGAAACTATGACGTCATTGTCACCCCTTTGGATGTCGAAAAATCACACCCTTAACCACTGCTCAGCCAATATACATGATAGAAGTTTGAAATTTGAATACAGGTACCCTTCAATGTGACAAATGTCCTGACGTCTGATTCTGACCAAAGCTAACTCATCATGACTGTATAAAATATCCAAATTTCGAAAAACTTCAGATTCAGAATAGCTTATAGGCCCCAGGTACTAACAAAAAGCCACGTAGTAGCTCCAGTATACCACAGAAGGTCATTAAATTGAATTTGGATGAACCATGGATAATATAAAATTAATATTCCAACAAATAACTAACCCCGAGGCACATAGTGCCGAGTATAAACAGTTGCGTAGCGACCAAAATCATCAAAGACAATACGCACTGTCTATATCTACTAAGTATTTCCAGGGCCGAAATGACGTCATCTTATTGCTTACTTAGACAAATTTCTTGTAAAAGTTATGCCCGATTTACTTTAAAGATGATCATTAAATAAGTTTCCATTATTTGTATTATCATCGTCTTGTTCGTGCATTTAGAAAACTATTTGATTATTTAACTCAACATTTGTGTGTCAATTTGCAAATTCTGACACCCTAGAATTTCACAATGTTTACAGGAATTATATGCCTATGAGAACAACTATGGATAAACAAATATCCATATTGTTGAGTATTGTTGAGGATAAAACTTCACTAGTGCGGATATAGCTTACGGGGTGATATATATTGTGAATGTTGGATCTAATTAGGAATGTAAATACATAAATGGAAGATGTAGTATGTACAGTAGACCTCGTTAGTATGAACACATATTTACACAAAATAAGATCCCTACAATGGCTTTCAATTGATATTGCTGCGGTTAACGTACTCCGGATAAGAAGCACAAATTTCGATGCTCCGCTCGTGTACGTATTAACGAGGTTCTATTGTATACAATTATAAATATATTTAGAAAATCTGAAGGTTTCTGTCTGTATGGGATCCTTTAAAATGGGGAAAAATGGAGAACTAACTCATGGTTTAGCAATTAGGAAGATAAAAAGAGAAACCAGTAGTTCTCAACCTTTTTCAAACTGCGGAAACTCCTTTGATCTAATTTTTTCAAGTCAAACTATAAACGGTGTATCATATATTAATTATTTAGCACAACTTGGTAGTCAATATCCATCAATTATTTGAAAATAAAAGTAGATATCCAGGGAAAGGTTTGAAAATCCAGGGAATTCGAGATAAATATCAAGGGAAACAGTTACAAGAGGTTGGTGAGTATATAATATTGATATGTTTACTGTCATGAAATAACCCAGGCTGTAGGGATTGGTATCACCACAGGAAACGATTTAATTAATTTTGGATGGACCATGAATAATAAATTCATAAAATCCTACCCCAAAGTACTTATTTATTCGAGACACAGTACGGTACTAATCATATTCCGTCAGGTAGCGACCAAAAGCACTAAGAAACGGAGCCGTTTTATACTAAATTCAAAGAAGTGCCGAGCGAGGTAGTAAAAAAACTGAATAGTTGTTTAGAAATCACCTGTGTATTTGGAGAACAAATATGCTTCAGAAAAATCAGTTAATTTGCAAGTGTAACCAGCATTAAATAGCAAAACATTATCGGACTTGACATCACGGTGAATAATAGATTTCATATGCAGGTAAGAAAGAGCTGAGGAAAGCTGTCTTAAGTAAAATAGTGTTTGGAATGAAGTTAAGCCATTGTGATATTTAATGTGTGTTTCTAAAGTTCCATTGGTAGCGTATTCCAGAAATATTCCATTATAATTTTTAAGTTCTAGTCCTCCGAAACATTTAATAATATTTGAGTGATTTAGAGAAGACAGAATTGATTCTTCATTTGAAGTAGGAACGCCATCAAAATACCATTTTTCATTCAACGTTTTTATTGCGAAGTACTCACCATCTAATGTACGAGCTAATTCGACTACACCTCTTGCTCCACTGCCAAGTTCTTGGATGACTTCGAAATTTCTCTGTGAACTAGAACTAGGATAATTATAATTATCTTCTGTTATAGTAATACTGTTAATGGTGATCTTGTTTGGAGAGTAACATCCCTGGTTGTACTTAAAGTTGGCTGTATCATTTTGACATGGAAAACTAATGAAAGGTTTGGAAGGATCCGATATTGTGAGTTCTCTTCTCGCTTCCTTACAAAGAGGAACAAAACATTGTGAATGTAGATTATAATTACTTGTATGGGCTACAGATTTAATGTTATTAGCATGTGATGTAATAATCTCATAAATCGAAGAACAAGAAACACAAAAAGTATAAGGATGAGGTCGAACCATGTGAAACTTGAGGAGCTTCTTATATTCGGGTCTACACTTGCATTGCAGACTATCTAAGCGACATGTTGTAGAGTTTATGTGGTTACATACGATTGAATGAGTTATCTCAGATGCATTCGCTGAAGTAGATTGCAGTTCTTTCAAGAATTTTGTGTAACAACTAATGTGCATAGAGGCTCGATTGTTGGGGAAAAATAGGAGATCACAATAGTGGACGAGCTCCTGATAAAACTCGTGCCTCGACGAAGGTCTGCTACAAACACAACAGAACCATTTATCACTATAATTTTGAGTACTTGGATCGGTGCTTGACATGCTGTGTATTTCTTGAACTAATACTAAAGAAAATATTTAAGTAAGTTACCGTAAGGAGTGGGCAGTGGCAGTGGCCGATCCAGGGGGATGGCGGGCCCCCTCCATTCAGGCCTTTATCAGGGTGCACCTCACACACCCAGGGGTTCTTGATTTTTGGGAAATAGTTATGAGGGTGCGAGTAATCTGACCTCTATCAGGTGCTGTCCCTATGTTCTTAAGAATATGGAGTAAACAAATAGTTAACTCTCGAAATATACTTAGAGACTTGCTCTCAACAGATATATATGGGTAATCAAGTACACTGAATCCGAATATGATATTTTCAACTATGTAATATGAATATTTGTTGTTTTATAGGTATATAAAGTAACAATTTTCTAATTAAATTCAGAAACTGACTTTCAACCGTTATACTGGAGTAATCGGATATGCTGATTACAAATATGAATTTATCACCAATGTATTGTGAATAATTTGCTACTTTATACTTTGCTTAATTCGAGGCACGAAGTGCCGAGCCCCATGCGAACACAAAGTGTTCGCAAACCGCGGAGCGCAAGCAAGCGAAGCGCGGTAGCATGTCCTATGTCATTATTATTCAATATTATAATTCAAATCCTCCATCAAATCTAACATATCACGATTGATGCTATCGTGGTTCTTTAAGTGCTGCGTTAGATAGAGAACGTATCCTGTCCTCAACTGGTATCGCAGCACTAGAGAATAATCTTAACCAGTCAAGTGATAATTTGGATAGGCATCGAAGTGTTGATCTAGAACAGTGGTTCTTAACCATATTTGAACCATTTCCCCCTTCGTGGTACCAAATCAAGATTTTCCCGACATTATGTTCGATGTAATATACAGTGGAGTCTCCCAAAACGGACACTCCGAGAAGCGGAGAACCCCCCCTACAACGGACAAACCTCGTGGCACGGATTGAATTTGCCAAGCTTATAATACTTAAGCAGTCTCCAAGGAGCGCCCAACTCCGAATTTTGGAAACGGACAGGGAACTGGCCCCGAATGGCGTGTCTTAATGCAAAATTATCTCCCAAGAACGGACAACCCAGAAACTGCAACCAAAAATTTTCATAGATATCACAAAATTTACATAATAATATGAGTGCTATACAAGTCCTCTGATTTCTTTCTCTCCCGTAACATCAGCGAATCTTCTATTTACTTTTCTTCCCAAAAATTGTGAAAGTCGAGAATGTTTTGAAGTAGCTATAGGCATTGTCACCACAATAGATACTGTAGCTAGTCTGCAAGTGTCAACCAGTAGACAAAGTTATCTTCCTGACTTATTTGGCACCCATTATACTATATAGAGTATAAAGCAATGCCAATATGTTTACATTACTCATCAGTCATCACTCTATGTTATATTAATTCATATCACAGTATAATAAACTTGTGACTTCTCCCGTAACTATCAACTTTAATACATGTAAAAATGCATTCAAAATGATACATATTAGGTGTTTTGATTAAAAGATGGACCAGTCTCCGAGAAGCGGATAATTCTCTACAACGGACATAAGCCATGTCACCAACGTGTCCGTTAATCGGAGACTCCACTGTATAACTAAGATGTAGTGAAGGCTTTACATGTCCATTAGATCGATTTCTTTACATTTTATACTATTGGATCCAGATTGTTATTGATTTATCAAGTTAGTACTGTTTTCTATTCATCAAGATTTCGAATCCTGAAAGAATTATCATTTTATTGTATAGTCTACTTTTTCTGAGAAATATTGCGTTCTAGATCCTCACATTTCCCCACAGAAATGCTGAAATTTCCCCTGGTTAAGAACCCCTGATCTAGAATGATAGTATGTATTAATTTTCAACAAAATTATATCTGATTATATGCAGAATTTGAGGAATTTGAGGAGAGAAGCTCCAGCGGATATACTGGTATGAACTGAAACTGACATGTAGCATTTTTGTTAACTGAAACTGAAATTGAAATTGATGGATTTGTATTTCAGTGAACAGCACGACTAGCAGTTAAAACGAAATGTCTAGCCTATTTTGAATAATATGCAAATGGTGTGAAATTTCACTTTATAAAAATCCATCCCCAGGTGCAATTCTCGGCCTAAAATGTATACAAGGTGGCTCCAAAGTTCTGATACAAACCAATTTGTCTAAAATTTTTTTCAGCATGACCTTCATCATTGATTTTTTATGTATAATTAATACATATTATTAGGAAGAGATTGCCTAGTCATTTATTCAATATAATCACCCTTTTAGGAAGTGACAGCCCGGAGTCTGTTCACGGATCCTTCTACTGCGGCACGCAGAGTTTCTTGGGGTATCTTCTCCCATTCTCGACACAAGGAAATCTTTAGAGAGCTAACTGTGTTGTGTGACACAGAACAAGCCTTGTTTTCCAAGATAGACCATACAGAATAGTCCATTGAATTTAAATCGGGACTGTATGGTGGCCATTCATCCTTATGTATAACATTGGAAGTATTGTACTTCAGCCAATCTTGGGTCTTATTGGACGTATGGGCGGGAGCATCATCTTGTTAGAAGACAAAATCCAGAAAACATGGTCTGGCTCAGACCTTTACCACAAGCAATAATACAAGCTCTTGGTATGTTTTGGCATTGATTTTCACTCCTGGGGGATGAAAATCAGTGGTGTCTGGCCAACAGCAGAGACTCCCGCTCAAACCATCACCGACAGCGGTTTCTTCATCCGATTTGGCTATTTGGAGCCTGATCTATGGTGAAAATCTTCTCATCTGAGAAAAGGGTATTTTCGAGAACCCCAATAGCGTGTAGAGCAAGTAGGCTCTTGTTCCAGGACACTCTCTTTTCTTTCACCGACCCAGATAGGAATTGGACCTTTTTGCGTTTAAAAGAGCGCATTCCTAGGTCCCTTTTCACAACCTTTTGTATTGCTCGGCGAGATATATTGAGCTCCAAGGCCATTTTCCTCATCGAACGGTGTTGGTTCCGCCGAATCCGTTATCGCACCACATTCTTGAGAACTGGGGTCGTTACAGAGCATGGACGACCAGATCTTGACTTGTCTACAGTGTCCCTAGTTCCCTTATATCGATTTATCGTCCTGTAGATAAATGCCCTACATCCTTTTGGCAATATTCAGCAGTTTCAAAATTTCTAAGGGACTTTTCCCTGCACATGTAGCTCAATAATTGCTGACCTCTCAGATTCCATGGTCAATCACAATTTTTTTCGAAATAGTATACACTAAATTAAGTACCATATTTATTCGAATAGTAGTCCCTATTCAATTAATCGCCTACCCCGAATAATCGCCCCCCCTAAGAGGGGGTTCAAATTAATATCGCCACGGCTACTATTCGAATAAATACGGTATGTCATGGAAGAGCAAACAATTGAAAATACTTCTGATAAAGTTTGTATATTAACTGTGATTTTGTATCAGAACTTTGGAGCCACCCTGTATGTGTACCAATTTTCATATGAATCGGACTGCTAGATCTCGCACGAACGCGGAGACAGAGGGACGGACTGACGTACGGACGTCGCACATTGTCCATGTCATTAGGGCATCTCCCTGTAGGAGCTGCACTAAAAAGAAGCGTAGTTTATAAATTTTAATATATTCTAGCAAAATATGTATATCCTCTCTAAATTGCAAGGCTACCAGGGGCGTATATCCCGGGGGGATGGGGAGGATATATCCCCCACTTATAAGCTTGGGGATGCTTTATGTAATCACCCTCCTGCAAAATAAATTTTGAGATTCGTTTACATGATTTTTTCTCTCAAATCTTTTGAGTTTAAGCAGATTATCCTCTTGTTATATTCAAATCTGTTCTCCAGTAGGTTTTCAAAGATATGAATCGGAGATGTCATTCCCTAATTCCAACTGATTGAAATATATGCAAGAATCCGGATAAATGTGTTCTCCTAAATAATCTCTATCGTGCTTATTAATAAGATCTATACTCAGCTTTTAATGACAATGCAAAGTATTCTATCTGTAAGGTATGACACAAGTAAAACAGGTTTAAATGAATGTAAAATTGGAAATCATGTTACTCAGTAAACAAGTAAATATAGAATTAATTGGGCAATATCCAAAATTAGAAAAGGATACATTATCACTCAACTTGCATTATTCAGAGAAAATCTCAATCCAGAAAGTATTGAAGAAATTATGAGTCTACGCCCCTGAAGGCTACTTACTACAGGGGTCCCCAAACTACGGCCAGCATGATAAATAAACCAGTTTTTTTGTAGTTAATCTAATATCTATATTAGTCCAGGAGCATTAGCCCAAAAACGAGCCCAACTTTGAAGTAAATAGTAAAAAGCTAACTTTTGCAGGGTAGTTCTAAATGCCCTATTGAGCACCATACTAAATGTCCCTAAGTTTCCCCTTTGTGCTAATTGTTTTTCCCCATAGGGAATTCAAAATCTGTGTAAGTCACTCAAGTGACGTCTAACCATTTTTCATTGTGATATTCGTAATCAGCGTGAAATTCCCGTCATTTAATTGATCACTTGACCATTTTTAGAGAGATTTTTCTCTAGCAACACAAGAATGCCTCAGGAATGTGACAACATTCCATTCTGAAATTGTGTCGTAACCTCGTCGAGTGTCCCGAGGGCTGGGGTTTATCTAGGTGCTTGGCCGGCACCTAAAAGTGCCAGTTCAGCAGCCAGGAAGGACACAAAGTGTTTATTTCCTTGTTAAACCTTAAACTCCTAGACAATATTCTTAAATATTTCTGTATGTTTGTTGCTCTTGACGGCTACAATGCGGTTACAAAATACGATGAATACGAGTTTCGCGTTTTCAAGTTTCATATGCATAATAATTGTTTTTTATCAATACAAAGTAAACAAATAGTTGAAATCTAAAAACATACGTTTGAGACCTGCTCTTAACGGCTACAATTGGGTAACAAAGTACCCTGAATCAGAATTTCGCATTTGTACGTTCCTCATAGATAAATTTATTGTTGTTATTATGAATATAAAGTAAACAAAATTATCAATAAGAAATCTATAATAATTTCTGAATTGTACGATCACCTATTGAAAGCCACCCACTCAGGATGTTTGATTGGGTTTGTGGACTTGATATTTACTTACTGAATTGGATTTGATAGGATTTGTTATGAATATTGCTTATATTTGATGTCTTCCATAATTGGTCTTCCCCGTACCAATTATAGCCAACCAGGACCACTTATTATAGGTCGCATCTGGTCCCTGTGTAGCAGACCAGATTATATCCGGGTTTGAAGTGGGCTAGTTCAGAATATGCCAGATCTAGCATATACGTATATCCTACGTATATTCTACGTATATTCTACGTATATTCTACGTATATTCAGTAGAACTCGGAAATAACGTTTTTCGGCATATAACGTACTAAATTTTCTGAACCAAAAATCTCAGATTACATACGATTCTATATAAATATAACTCGGTTATAACGTACGGAATTATCTCTCCTTTGAGGGTCGTTTTATCCGAATTCTACAGCATATATATAGATACAGTCAAACTTGCCTAACGGCCACCTATGTATAACGATCACCTGCACATAGCGGCCACCATTTTTGGTCCCTTGCTGGCGCTAAACCTGTCTATAACGGACACTACCTTTACATAACGGACACTTTATATAGGGGTCACCTCCCATAAGTTTACTTTGAGTCAGTCATTAACTACTTCCACTATATTATCTTTATATCGGTCACTTGCCTTAAAGGCCAACTTCCCTATATACGTGTATCACCACCATTAACATAAATTACTAACACACTGTGTATAACGGTCAACCTCTCTATAGCGGCCACCTCTATATAACTCCTACTTTTTGCTAGTCCCTTTGGTGGCCGTTATGACAAATTTCACAGTATATCATTATGGAGTTCCAAAGATTCATGCCATGGTCCAGGATTCTACAAGAAATCCAGAAAAATATTGCAATTTTTGGCCTTTAACGTGTAACCTCGCTTAACTGCCACCTCAATATCCGGCAATTTATATTTATTTCTGTTCCAAACGTGACCGTAATTCTGAGGTAACTCATAGAATCCACTGTTATAGACTGAAATTGCTATTTAAGAAATCAAGGGAAATTTCGAAAATCCACGATTAATAAGACTTGGTAAGTATGCCATTTCTTGAGAGCTACTCTATCTCCAGCTCTAGCCTTTAATTATTATATAATTATTCCTGAGAAAGAGGACATAATAAACTGTAGCAAAATTAGAACAATAATTCCTTCCTAGATAATAATTCTATTGCGTACATAAATGGTTCTTTACAAATTCAAAAGCAACCTTATATAGTTCTATTTTTTGAACTTTTCCTTGATACCTCGAACCTCTCCCTCCTCCTTTACCCTCAAGCATGGCAGATATCTGTGGTCCTAGTTCTGACACAAGCTTGTCATCTTTCCCGCTCAACAAGAATATTCCCTGTCCTTTCCTACCTCCTCCAGTCAAGAGTATAAGTATCTTATGAGGCAATAACATATTGCATATAACAGACATGAATTCATGATCTGCATCATCTCTATGTAAGACGAAATATGATTCTACAGCGCAAGGACTAGATAGATGATTTTTAACAGTTAGTTCAGCGATTTCACGTAAATAAATCTTGTTTTGTTTGGCGTCAGCTCGCTGGTTCTTAGAAATCTTCTCGATTTGTCGCCCGTACTCTTCAGGTCCACAGCTAAGCAATTTAGACAAGCTACGCTCATTAGCATGCATCCGACCTAGCTGGTGACATACCCGACCTCCCACGACGAAATGCACTAAAGTGCTTGAAGTTCCTTTCTGTTCCATGTGTAGGAGCTTGATGCATTGCAAGTGGCTTAGGTTAGAAACGTGTGTACCACAACACATGTTAACATCTACACCTTGCATATCTACCACACGAATAGGACCAACACTCCCTGAGGGGAGACCACGTGAGCGGACTAAGTTAAATTCCTCAGAATCTCGTTCAATAATTCTTACATTAACAGCCCTGGATTGGATTATAAGTTTATTGCACTCTTCTTCAGCATCTTGTAGTTGTTGCAAACTCATTTTGTTACTGTCTAGCTCAATAAAGCACTTATTGTCTAATCCGACTCCTAAACACCAACTTATAGTCTTGTAACCAGTCTTTCTTTCAATGACTGCAGTGATCAAATGCTGGCCTGAATGCTGTTGCATGTGATCCCATCTTCGTTCCCAGTTAACTCGCATATGTACGTGTTCTCCCTCTTCTAATGGCACCTTTGTATAGTGAACTGCTACATCCCCCTCTCTCTCTACATGTAGAACGGAGATACTATCATTCAAACAGCCTAGATCTTCAGGCTGTCCTCCGCCCTCAGGGAATAGGATTGTATCATCAAATACAATGCGATATAGACCCGGTTTGTTGTCTGAAATCTTACAAGATAGTACTTTCGAATCAAATTCACATTTGTAACTATTTCGCTGGCATTCAAATGCCATACTGACAAAAAATAGAATTTACAGTAAGAAAGTAAGATTAAGAGAGAAAAATCCACTCCGCTGCCCGCCGCAGCCGGCATGGGGTCAAGCCGTCATAAAAAGTGGGCTTAAGCCCTTCGGACTTGGCCTCATGCCAGAAATCCAGTTCAAAATAAATTCAGCTTATAAAAGATATCAAAAAAAATGTCCAGGAAGAGACTGGGACAGCAAGTGGTAATTTTCTGTCTATGTGTCCTCTACAACTGGATAGTCGTTGAAACGAAATTTCTAGCATTATTTTGAATATATGCCTAAGGTATGAATATATGACTAATTATCGATAAATCTGCGAATTTGAATTTTACATGCTCTGAAGATCTAAACATCTTACTCTATGCACTACGTACCCAATTACCCCCTGACAACGTTTGTAAAGCTAATTTCTAGAATGCTTTTACAAAGAAAAGTTTGAAAATATGATTAATCACCAAAAGATGTGAACATTTCACTTTAGAAATAAATTATACCAGGGTATAAAATATCCTAGCCCATAGTATACTGTCAAGTAGTAACCAATCCCCCAAAGTAAAGTGCCCCTGGGGGCAACTTACTTATCCCCCATGTAGTAATTTACAATCCTACCTCTATATCGCATGATAAATACCCTAGACAACAACTTGACTAGCGTGTTCAGAACAAAAATCACCGAAATATTGCCGTTTTTAGCCGATAGCCGGAACTTAGAAGGCTATAAGAAGTTTACCTTTTAATTATACATGGTTATAAAATTCGATATACGTATGACTATAATTAGCCACTCCCATTTAATAGATAGGTTCCCCTTACAGATGAAGCCAAATAAGATGCAGGCGGGGTCCATTATACATTATTCATTATACCGAATTTGGCATATTTTCGGGTTAAATACAGAATACTTCCCAGTTTTTGAAAATTAATTCTATCAATGAGCACAGTTTCAGTGACAAATATCAAGAATAAATTTCTAATAATATTCTAACATAATGAAAATAATTTTGACAAATTTCCAGCTAAATTCTACATTAACCGAATACTACCGAGAATAATGTCTCATTTTATAAGGTAAAAAAGGTGCTGAAATCTATTTGCGTGCGGGAATTGGTTAAAACGAAGAGGTAAAATTAACGTATTCCTTTTGGTTACGAAAGTAACACTTCGTGCGACTTTGATTCCAAACTTAACAGCAATTAATATATAGATATTTTCATATAAAATATAGAAATTTGTAATGGTGAAGTTGTCACGTTACTGAGTTATATTAGATACCATGGATGGCACATATTTGGTCTGTTGAATGACAGATTTACTAGCATGACAGTTTTACTACCTCTATTACTGGTACCATGGATACTCTATATCCATGACAGAGTTACTACCTCACATGACAGAATTATTGCCCTTTCTTTGATCATGTCATGAAATCGTATAACTCAACTCTTAGTTCTTATCACACTGATAATAAGGCATTTTCAATGGTTTCTTTGTTTCTGCTCTAGAGTTATATTACATAACTACAGTTTTAGTGATACGATGATCATTGAGTAGTGGGTGACCTACTATCCTTTCATAATTTGTGTTTCTTAGTAATGTGTCCGGATCGTCAATTAATTGTATAACGTATCTGTTGTAATTCACCAAATTCATAATTCATTTTAGCATACAGAGTGGGCCAAAATAACGGCCCCGAACAATTTGCTTCGAATGTGCATAATATTTAGGAGAGATTAACAAAACCTTATAGTTATAGAGCTGACATGGCGTACAAGACGAATACAAGCTATTACTATCGTAGGTTGAAAGTGTAAGAGGATTAGAGCTTATGTGCGAGATGAACACCATCAAAATATTTCTATTTTTGGATTTTTAGATCAAAATTAACATTACATTCTACAGAAATATTTCTCCCAGAATGATTTGCACGGTCTTCGGACTTGCTATTTAGGTTTATAACAGTTCTCTCAGTCTGAAACTCTTAAAAGATTATGGAAGTTTCATGTTTGCTACGGTTACGATTATGAGTTTATGTACTCGAGTGTGGACACGAAGTGTTCGAAACCGCGTAGCGCGAGCAAGCAAAGCGCGTTCTTATTTAAGAAAATGGCATGAATTTACGATGGCAACATGTTCTGCGGTAGATGTTAACATATTCCAAACGTCAACATGTTCCATAGCATAATAGCAATATATATATATATATATATATATATGGCATTTGGATCGCACGATCGCGATACTTTTTTGACGATCTGACGACGATCGGCGATTATTGTTTTATCAAGGATCGGATGTAAGATCGCGATCATTTTTGTATACTTTAAATGCTACTATTATTAGCGTTTTTAGACTTAGGTAATTGTTCCAAATTTGTGTTCAACAATCAGTAATATTCGTTCGTAGAATGCGTTGATTCTCCAACTATGTTTCTTTGGCATAAGAAATGATGTAACTATCAAATATATATGTCGTGAATATTACACAAACGATCGGGAAAATGATCGAGATCGTTTTTGAAATAAGGATCTTGATCGAGATCGCGATCTTGTTCAACACGATCGACTAATGCCTTATATATACATATATACGGGGCCGTAGCCATGAAAATACAAGTGGTCCGGTTGAATACAGCACAAACAAGACAAAGTGGTCAGGTTAACTTGTACAATTGGACCAGTTGGTGAATTATTGGAAAATTTGGTAGCAAAATAGGTCAGATTGAAACCTGACCAACCGGACCGATGGCTACGGCCCTGACATATTATATAAAAGTGTAACTCTAGCCAGGGCTATAATTCTAAGTCAATAATATTTTTAAATATTCTTCCAGAGGTGGTTTAAGAGTATACCTAGAACGGCCAGAAGGATCTAAATTGATCTCAGATAGTAGCGACGTGTTAAGACCAGGTCAATAATAGGGCGGAATATAATCATACCTGTCGCAAAGAAATACAAGAAGAAGCTTGTTAACTAAGAGCTTACTAAATTCCTATGCTTGGGGCTGGTTAAATACGTTAATTAACAATTAGATGAGACCCGACCATAAGCTACCAACCTGACCGAGTGCTCAGGTTAACTTAACCCTTCGTGACACATGTGGGATGTTTTGCTACCCCAGAAAAATTTGGGATCCCAGTTTACACCACCTGGGCAACACCAGAGAAATACATGTGGGGTGCCAGATTACCCCACTTGGGCAACAATAGAGAAATAAATGTGGGGTGCCAGTTTACTTCACCTGGGCAACAACAGAAAAATACCTGTGTGGTGCCAGTTTACTCCACTTGGGCAACAACAGAGAAATACATGTGGGGTATCAGTTTACCCCACAAAGACTGAAACGCTGATGATGAGTGGGGTCTCAGATTACCCCACAAAGGTTCAAACGCTGATGACTAACGTCTACACCCGTTTTATTGACAGGGTTGTCGTAGAGATGAGGATTCACATGGAATGGAATTTTGTTCCTTCTACGACAATTCCGATATTGAAATCTAATTTATGCGCGCGAAATGTGAGCTATATCAGTTGTTATCGCCATGTTCTTCGTACGTATACTTGTCAGGGCTCTCAAGCCTCAACCTCAAAACTTCCGAATTCGTGAGACTTGTGGAAAATCTCACGATTCTCTCCTGAGATGTAATATTTTGGGGTAAGTTTTCAATGAAATGATAAAACGAATCTCTAGTCAATATTGGCACGATGTCGTAATAGTTGAGACATTGCCATGGTTGGGAGCCCAGTATTAGGATGAGCGAAATTCAGCACACTTGGGTAGCTGGCTTCCTAACTGAAGGCAGAAGCACAAGATTTACATATGGAAAACCTTCAGAAATACCCATGGGAATTCTCACAGAAACCCTGTTGGAATTGGATAGGAATAGCAATTGAAATTTTTATGAATAGGGTGTTCATAAGTGCCAGATTAGCAAACGTTTTAAGGGAGATTTCCACCCGGCGTTAGCCATTCGAAGGTCCCCGTACCTAAAATAAATAGCATGAGATGTATAACATAAAATCATGGTACTACTCTTATTTCCTAGAAGAGGACCTTGCTACATTTAGCTGTGGCAAAGTCCTCAATTATGTTGGAAAAGTCCAGTTTGTTACAAAGCTCGTACTCTATCGAAATCTCTGCCAGTCCATTAAAGCGATCCTGGGACATTGTTGATCGCAGGAGTTTTTACTCAAGTTCAAACGAGAGAAGCTTTTCCCCCAGGGCGCCACTGTGACTGGTACAGTTAGAATTATCCTCAGTGCAATGCTGAGGTTAAGGTAGAGATCCACCTAATTTTCTCGGTAAATGTAATTCAGCATGTCCAAGGGTGAATTAGACACTTCATTTGAGAAACTTGTTTTAGCTAAGTTGACCTCCAGGGACAGATCATCAGGATCGATGTCAGCCGCCTCCTGAAAAAACAGAATGCACACTTCGCGCAATGTATTATTTGGAATTGCTTTCCTCATCACTTGGCTACAAAAAGAAAGCCAAGCAAAAGTAAAAAGAACACAGCTGCGAAATTTCTCGTGCGAATGTGCTAGCGGATACAATCGCTGTGTCTCTGAAATCTTCCAGCAATTCAACAACTAAAGTTTGTTTGCGGAATTAATGTGGAGCAGAACATTTTACTACACACAATGCAGACAATGAAATGCCCCTGACGAATGCCAAACCTCTTGCCCTTGCAGTCGTCATGCTATAACCTTTACTAAATGAATGATCTACCAGCGATTCCAGGGCAAAATTACTTAATGTTTATAGTATCTCAGTACTTTATCACTTGTCAATCCGAGATTCCCATCAATTATCTGACAGGAGTTTGACTGTAAGATTCCTGATATTCTCTTTGTGTATGGACCAGCGTTGAGTTGTAGAGCTGAAGATAACAAATATTTGCTGTAAGGAACCAAAAACGTCACAGACAACAATGAAGATTTGGTAGCATCCGAGACAACCAAATTTTTATGTGCTTGAGAGTGTTCATGATCCCTGAGACAATCGTTTGCATACATTGAAACCATCCATTGACAGAGAGGATTCACGTTTATCCACAGAATATTGTACAACAAAAGCAAAAACCCCTATCCTTTGATTTTGAGTCACCAACCAAGATCGGATAACTTTCTCTCCATTGCTAAGTGTGATGTAATAGCTTGCTTTGTTAAATCTACGAGCGATCCTGTCTTGGCACTTTTGGGAAAGGCCATGCCCATTACCTGTTTGGCCCTTTTCTTACTAATTAAGACCTTTACCACTCAGACATTCTCTTCGGCGATAATCCTGGGTCGTCATAAATTTACCGCACTGACGAATGCTCAACTTGAGGGTCTGTTCCACTCTATTCGCTAGCCCCAGCAGACTCTCTCATCGGAGCTAATAAATTCTCACTTCCAAACTCTACCGGCTTGTCTTGCCACGTATCCACTTTAACCAGTTGCTCCTCAGGTTCCACGGAATTTGTACCGCACTGTCGCTGAATCACCGCGATTAACACAAGCAAAGAAGGCCGTTACTTTTGTGTAGCTTTTTAAGTGTTTGGCTGGTTTATCAGCCACTCTTCTTTTCTGAGCATCACTGAGATAAAGACGCTTCATGCTAGTGTAACAAAGGCAATTAATAATTAACGCAAACATCTATTTCCAAATCTGTAAAGTGGTGCTAATTACAGATTTTAAATCAATTTATATATCCTGGAGCCCCCGTGCGGTCTTTGGACGCTCCCTAGAGGTCGGAGCCCCGTTTAATTGCCCTGCTGCCCTATCTTAACGCCGGCCCTGGGCTTTCCTATTAAAACAAATGGAAAAATGGTTACAAATCCTAGATTCTTCATTTTCTGAGCAAGTAATACAGAATTGCAGAAGAGGCAATTTTTAGCAGATTTATGTCCATCCTGGAGCTGATTTAACTCTACGAATGTAAAATGTCTCAATCATTGTATTTCAACAAAAGATTAAGATTATATTAAAAATTACCTGTGCTCTGGGATAAACCCTTAGATACGGTTATGTCACAGTGGAATGTATAATGTATTACAAATAAGAATTTGAAAAATGTTGCGTAATTGGAACCATTGCATCCTAATTGGACCAGGTTACACCCTATACCATTTAATTACCACAAATGGTATGACCTAGAATCTGATAGGTCAATACATTTTGACACCTATCTCAGAGAGTTTTTGAGATATCGCTTAGATATTATAATTTCTTCCTAGATTTATCACATTCCACACCATGCCAAATTTCATGTTTGTAGCTCTTACCAGTTCCTCAATCAATTCCGAACAAAAAACAAAAAAAACATCGAAAAATTATATAATAGATTAGCCAGCTAGCACGCTTCGCTTCCCCGCACACTCTGTGTTCTCAGCAGGCTCGTCACTTCGTGCTTAGAATTAAGCAAAGTATATGAGTAGCAACATATTCATAATACGTTGGCGAGAAATTCATATTTAGAATCAGCGTACTCGATTACCCGAGTACAACGGTTGAAAGCAAGTTTCTTGGATTAAATAGAAAAAATGTTTAATTTATCTATGTTATCAAAACACAATTAATAATGTGCATATGTTATCTTCCAAATTGAGTTGACGCCTAATTACTAAGATTATTCTTATATAATTTGTTAGTTATGATATTATGGGTTAACTAAAATGGAAATATATTTGTGTGATTACTATTCAACATACATATCAAAGTTACCTAGATACAACTAGGGTGTTAGGCCTATAATAACACTTGTGCTATCACGCCACAGTTACTGCGCTATTCTTTGTTATTGTGAATATGTTATTGTGTTTGCGTTTGTTTCATCTGAACGAATCTACTTTCCTTTTGTCAAATGCTAAATACATTTTCGAAGCAGAGCTTTAGTAGCTCAGTCAATTTACATTTGGCGGGAGAGAGGAGAGAGAGATGGGATTATAGAGAGCTACAGAGAGGATGGTTGCAACACCAACGATCCCAATTGGGGCAGGACCAAGTTTCGCTATTCTGTGGAGGAGTTTGAGAGTGTAAATGTCCTGTGCATGAAAGGTGAAACCCGTAGGCTACACGGAGCAAGTTACGCGTATAGCTAAGAAAACCTGTGGGATATGTTAGTGGCCGCACATAACGAGTTTAGTCATGTAGTATGTGACAGGGTGTACGAGTATTTCATGAGCCACAACTATTGTGCTTCGTGCAGCAATTGTCCTCTTCGTACGCCTCTGCGGCGTTTGCCAAGCAAACAAAGGCAGAATATGTATTTGCCAACAATCTTGATGACGATTCCTACAACTTTACTCTACCCCTGCTGATCGGAACATAAGTTACATCTTTATTAACATTACTCCAGGCCAGTCCGAGCCGATACCCTCTGCTCTACCACCTGCATCTCCTATTCCCTACGCATCTGACACCTACTTCACTAACCATCCTCTCTGTCCAGTCTGTGTAATAGATGATGGCAACTGTACTGTGAGTTGCAGCCATTGTAAACTGGATCCATTTCATGCTGACTACCTGGACCGACTAGTAGCGTACATTGGTCCCACCAGTGTCATTGGTATCGTTACGGATTGCACTTGGATGGAGGAGCTTTACAGATAGAGACTGCACATGGGACAATCACCTCAATCAACTGGTCTACCCTTATAATCAACTATCCTGGACTAATTCACTGAAAACTAATAGAGTTCCTAGAAGTACATTTACTACATTATTTCCTACTTTGTCATGATTTTTATAGTATATTGTGTATGTATATTTAGATATTAAGCGTATTAACCATACAATCAGGGTGACCAGATGTCTTCGTTATCAAAAAGGACACTTTTCTATGATATACAATGTATCCGTAAATCACTGAACATTGAACGATAACAGTAAATGCTAATCTATGATAATTGATTTTACATCAATAGAGTAAGGAAATAAAACAGAATTAGTAATATTGTTATCCAATATGTAATAATGTAGGTAAGAATAATGAACCCCACTTATGAATTATAGTGATTCTGAAGAGAGAATCAATAAGGCTATACAATAAGTTACAATCCACTCTATGTATTTCCGTGTAAATTGAAGAGTCATTAGAATCCAGAGTAAAAAAAGGACAAAAAAAGGACAGGTTGTCCAAAACAAGGACGTCTGGTCACCCTGCAAGTAGGGTAAACTAGCACCCCACATGTATTTCTCTGTCGTTGCACAAGTGGAGTAAACTAGCACCCCACATGTATTTCTCTGTTGTTGCACAAGTGGAGTAAACTAGCACCCCACATATATTTCTCTGTTGTTGCCTAAGTGGGGTAAATTTCAACCCCAAATCTCCACTATATCCTAAGTAAGATTAGCAAAACTTCCCCAAATATTTTGGGGTAATATTTACCCCACTTAGTTAATTAAGTAGAAAATTTTCACTAAGACTGTGAAGGGTTAACCAACTTGACCGAGTTGTGCCATATTGGGCAAATTCAATCACCAAAAGTGGCCAGGTTGAAACCTGAACAACCTGACCAGTGGCTACGGCCCTGATATATATATAAATATATATATATTAATATTTTGTCACGATCACTTTCAATATATATTTAAATGAATCGCACGGATGGATTTTACAATCGTTGATAATAATTAGTCGGTATTGGTCACCTAAAATTCCCATATGCGAAACTCCCGGTATATACCCTGTTTTCTGAACAACGATTTTCCTCAAGTAAATCTTGTCCACCTGTAGAATAGGACTTGAGGTTCAAATCCCTAAAGCTGAATTTTTAGACCTTATAATTTACTCTGGATGTAACAAATTAGTTCTGTATATATAATAACTGCATAAACAGCCAATGTATAACACAATCAGAGAATTTAATTCATCATCTCTAAACTATAAAGATCTTCGGATTTTATCATTCCCTACCAATCAAACCTTCTATGAAATAAGCAATTTAAATGAGAAATGGAAATGGGTTCGAAACAAGAATGGAGATATAGGCTTAGTACCAGCAAAATATCTCCAAACAATTCACAGCTCTTCTAAAAAGCAGTCTATGTTTATCATTGACCCGGAGTATAGAAAGGCTGGACAACATGACCTAGACTTTGATGTAGGGGAACAGATTGAAGTTATACAGGGAAATTCTGAGCTTAGTATGTGGTTAGTACAAAAGCAAGATGGCCGTAGAGGTCTCATTCCTTCATTCCACTTAAAGACAGCTGCTAATTACCCTCCCCTCCCTCCACGGGCTCTCTCAACCAGAATGTCTCCACTCAGTAAAGAATTGGATAATCCGCCACCTATTCCCTCCCCTCGCACCCACCCTCTGTCTGTAATCAATTCAGATGGGTTGTTTGATTCTAAAAATAATCCTACTCCATCTGATCCTCTCCCTATACTACCACAAGATACTCCTCAACAGATCGGTTCCTTTGAATTAATATACAATCCTGATGTTGTTGATTGTGACATTCAGGTTCCTAATCCTCCTCCTCCAGCTCTCTCAGAATCAACGCACGACAATTCTACTAATAAATCTCAAGTTGATTCATCTTGTCATCTCCCTGAGATAAACCCAGAAACTGCTACACAGCTTGTGGAGTTTGTAAGAGAACAAGCTAAGATTAGTTTCAGTAGTGCCTGTCTCTCTGTGAGTGCTGTGATCAGGTTCTTATGTGAGAATGAGAGTTTCAATCCTCTATCTACTAAGCTTACTACGCTACAGACTGAGCTTGACAGTTCTCTACAGATGGAAGACACACCCATAGAAACTGAAGATGAGAGGATTTTAAATTCATTATCTGAGGTATTCCAAGAACGTGTATTAGACTACCAGGAGCGTAGCTGGGAGGTTCTCAGTGACCAACACATAATTAGTGAGCAGATAGATACTTTCATTAAGATTTTCCAGGACGGAGACCCCCGTGCTGTGAGGCGTGCTGTCTCGTCTGAAGATTGTCAGCTATTATCTATCATCTCTGCTTTCTACTGTGGTGAAAAGCGTCCTGTCATTAGACTCAAACTGATCACTGCTCTTAAGATCCTATCAGCTCTAGACGTACAGTTCTGCTCTAGATTGCTTGTAACTACTCTAGCTTCATTTATCACTAATGAGTTGCTCAATATTCATACTAACTTTAGGTTGGGATTAGAGGCAGCGAGGCTAGGGGTATACCTATTCAGTACAGGAGAACAGATCCCTATCGACTTGTATGACTCATGGAATTCTAACTTATTTTCGTTTGTCTTCTCACTGATGGACGATAGGCTAGTGCTTGACGTTGATGAGTGCTTGTCAGAAACGTTAATGTCACTTGTACTCAGTTTTAACTTACATGTTTCAGTTAATGCGTTTCCATTCTGGAACTCCTCTGACGTGTGTGACAGCCGTAGCTTTATTGATATGCTGATGCTCTATCTCAATAGAGATATAGACCCTGTGATAACACTCCTCAAATCTCGTGCTCACTCTGTTCTCAAGATGACTGATAATCTAGTATCTCATCATATTACTCGTGATCTATTTGATGGTTCAGATATTAGAATGCTAGTTGATATTGGGATAAGAAATCTATTAGATCTTTCTCACACACATTGTTTAGTCCCCATATACCTAAAACTACTCCTCATTCTCTATAAAGACATCAGCTATGTACATGATTATAGAATACAAGAGCTAGTGAGTATTTGTGAGAAATTTATGGTCCTTTCGAAAGAGGATACATGGCAATATATTGAAATTGTTCAGGAATTGGAGAGTCTGTTATCGGTGCTCAAATGATTACTATACTATTGTTATGATTGTAATTAGATTTCAATGAATATAATTTGTAATTGTGCTGACAAGATGAAACTATTTAGTGTAATATTATTATACTACAGAACGAGGGTCCTGTATCTAACATTCCAACAACTCCTCTAACAAGATTATTTTATCCCGTTTCGCACTTCTGCTTCTTATTTCGTAATGTAGGGGCAGGTTTGTCAAAACGTCCTACATAGTCAGGTCAGGTCATTTTCAGATCATTTAACAATCAATGGAGCGCAAATAATCAACTTAGGAATGGGGAAACCATACACCAAGGGATGGATTGATATACTGCCAGTTTTACCTCAGTATATATTTTTGACAAGAGCCTACCACATCGAAGATATATCATACTCGAAACGTGTTATCGAGGTAATTCAATTCAATTCAATTTACTAGTTAATTAAGTGACGGGATTAGCAAGGTTAGATTATTAGAGAAGAAAGAATACAGTAAATTCCGTCAAGCCTGAAAATGAGCTGAAAATACTCTGAATGACCTGAAATTGAAATAAGTTTTGGAAGGCTTGTGTAGGGGTAACTCTCAACCACGAGAAAGTTTATAAGGCCTGAATCAACAAGTATAGTATTTTGTTATACTTGGAATAAATTATACTATGCACTATGGATATAGAAGAATCATCTCTTCAGAATAGGGTTAAAAAGGATTTGAAAAAATACTCTAAATCGTCCCTAAAGGCTATCACGTCATTTGTTTAATAAAGTGGCACTATTCACTATGTGTATTGCAAGGTGGCAACCGAATAGTTCAATATTCGGTTCAACCGAATAATATCAGTGTTCGGTTAAGCAACTATTCATGAATACTGATATTCGGTTCGATCGGTTTCAACCTTGGTGTTTGGGATTAAACCTAACCTTTCATGTGCCATTTTTTAACAAATTTAATTATCAGAATTAGCTGTCTGCACAGATTGTATTTTTATTTTTTATTTGCTATTTGTAAATTACTACATAGACTACGATGGAATCTTTAGCAAATATACTGAATGATTTTATTCTGTCATGCATTTCTTAATAATTTTAGCATCAAGTATGCGAATTGAAACATACTCAATAATACTCCATGGAGAATTATCCAATCATATTTCAAAGGATTTCTGTCATTCAGTCTACTACTCTTAGCAGATATATTAGCATAGATTAACAATAGTGTTATCTAAACTTACGTATGTCAAATCTAACATTACTGTTCGAACAGATCCTGAATACAGAACAGGAATTCCAAAAGAAAAGTAATGAATTGAAGAAACTAAGTTGTTCATTACAGTCAGGACAAAAAGATTTAAAACAAATTAAAGATCGTATGACATCTCTAATCGGTGAAAATATCATACGAAATAACCAGCTAGGTTTCGAGCTCGGTGAATTGATGGGTAGCAACAATCAATGTAAGATATTAATTGAGCAAAAGAAGGTCCTTGAAGCAGGAGATTATCTTTTAAAAGCTGAAATAGACTTGAAAAAAACAGAATTAATTACTTTGAACAGAAACTTCATCACAAGATCTAAACAATTTTCTTCGTTAATACAAGAAGAGGGAATGTATACTAAGCATAATTCTAAAAGAACTGAAGTAGAAAGGTTGGAAATAGAAAACACAGTAAAGAAGAGACGAGCTATCCTAGATGAAATTAAAGACAGAGAAATATATATGATACATTTGGGAGATCAAATATTAACTTTAGAAGGACAAAATCTAATTCTAACAAGACAGGTAGAATTATCATATAATAATACACAAAAATTAGAGAATTTAATATTAGAACTAGAAAAAGAGCGAGAAGAGGTGGATAAGAACCATCTACAATATGAGTTCAAAGAAATACAACAGAAGTTAGAACAAGTACACCGCGAGAACACAGAAAAAGAGAGAGAATTGCATCATGTGAAAAATGAAATTGAGTGTCTGAAGAGTATCAAACATCAGGAAGAATTACATAATTGTCACGTATATCACAAACGTCAGTTAATTCAACAAAATAAAGGGTTAAGAGGAGATAAAATATCTAAGGACTTCCCAATACACTTCTATAATCCGTACAGATCCAATTCTGAATCTATCCAAAACTGTAATGAACTCCCAGTGAGAGGGGAAGGCTGGGAAAATCAACAAATAACTATAAAAGATGATGAACAAGTTGATTGGAGTGGATTATCTGATTTTGAGGAATTAGATTAATACACTAAAATTGGGTTATGATAGTAATTATGTAATAATATATGGTAAACGGAACTTTTGTCTCAGGAAATTTCGTATCCGGAAATTTGGTCTCTTGGAATTTTCGTGTTTAATGGGTGAATAGTAGAATTTAAAGTAAAGTACACTAAACCCTCGTTTACGCGGACAATTTTTTTGCATCCAAACCTTGTTTTACGCGGTCTTCAACTCGTTTTACGTGGTTTATCTATGATTTTGATACCATCATTTCTCTTTGTGTTCGAATTTTAGATATATGAGTTAAGATAATAGATCAGAACACCTGGAAACGATTTTGTAGTCTAGAATATTTCCATACCTATATACTAATTCAAATTTTGATATTTTTCAAATATATATCCTCATGTCTTCAAACAATATTTAATTTTCATAATTATTAGGAACGCTTCTATTGGTTTAAAATGTGTTACTATGAGAATAGCAAACTTTTTTTACGCGGACTTTTCAAGGAATGCATATATCGCGTAGAAAGAGGGATACCTGTATAGATGAAAATATATTCAAAGTCAAAGTTATGTCCTATTCCCTTTAGATAGGTAATGGTATCCCGATTTGCGTAGTCTGAAACTAATGTTCGGATACGTTCAATATCATCCACTGACCTAACCAAAGTATATGCAATCCTCGGATAGCAGCTTTATTTTCCTTGAGTACTCTTGAGCAATTCAATTGAGAGAACTTCGGCCATATTAACGTATGTTACGTTTGAGTTAAAGAAGAAACACTTATATAATTAAGATGTTAATAGTCTCGAATCATTTACAGAATAGGTTGTGGGTTAGTTTGTGTATTTTAATCAAGTTTGTGCAGCTACATTTTAAACAAATCAAAAATATTTCGAATGCAACACCTATATGATTGTTATCTTAAGAAATATATGATGCCCGTGAAGAATATCATTTATAATTACTTAAAAGAAACATTTTGATACGAAAATTCCAGATACGAGCTTTCCAAGAGACCATATTTCAGAGACCATATTTCAGAGACCAAATTTCCGGATACGAAATTTCCTGAGACGAAAGTTCCGCCGTTCATAATATATATCTCATGTAAAGGCGATGTATATTTTCCTTGTATCATAATACATTGAGAATTAGCAATTTGTAACATTTTAGTATAACGTGAATTCTCATTTTCAATACGGAATATCTACTCTACTTAATACTTATTGCGAAAATTTCGGATTATTTGATATTATTTTAGAAATATGTTTAGCTAAATTAGCTTCGAAAAGCAAATAACTGCAACCTATGGAAACAGAATCTCGTTGAATTTACCTTACATGTAACAGAGAAGCAACCTGAGGGAAAAAGCGAAGACCAACTATACAACAGACATAAGTTGAGAATCTAATAGCATTTTTTCAACAGCCAAATCATTAGATTTTGATGCACGTCGTATTTCGTCCCCCGTTGAGCTATTAACATACTAGCGGTGATAACAAGATTCAGACTGTGTCTAAGCCTTTATAAAGTAATTCATTTTGATTTGGTTTCTGTTTAATTCTATTGATTAGTAGAATTACACTGCAACAAATTTCATTTTGGAAAAACAACGAGAACTTAGTTAGGTCTCTATAGTCAATTAGGATCTCTGATTCCGGATATGAATACAGTTTTGCTCAATCACTCAATAATTATAAAAAATTAAACATACAAAATGGGAAATTACAATAATTTGCAAAATATAGAAATCTAAATATCATCTAGTCATGTAAAAGGTGTGAAGATTACACTGTCCAACAATTTTTTAGCATTTTTTGCTTCTGGAATACACTGTAGTGTTTCTCATGTATTCAAGCACCCTGATTCCAAATATCCAATCAGTTTTTCTCTATCAGGCAACGATATTGAAAAATTCAATATTTTGGTTTTATCATTGTCCCAGTGTATTCCTATAAATATATCTCTTTAGTTTGGCTAATCAAATGCATACTTATGATTTAATTACAATGAAAATTGTCAATTGGTTTAGCATTTATTATACTAATTTAGAAATGCTTGGAATATGAATTTCTTTTGTATGTGGCATCAGGAGTATCTCTTTTTAGTGACCAACAATAATCAGCCATCATGTTTGGAGAGAATTTTCCATTGTAACGACTTTCCATTGTGCTTATATCTTGATGAAATCTTTCACCATTTTCATCACTCACAGCACCTAGATTTTCCGGAAAGAATTGCAAATGTGAGTGAAGAAAGTGTATTTTTAGAGACATATTACATCCCATTGTTCTGAATGCATCAAGTAGTGTCACAACAATTTCTTCATAAATTGGTGATTTCTTAGTCCTAAAAAGTTCTCATTTAAAGATTTGAATGAATTCCATGCTGCTTTCTCGACAGAATTTAGACATGTTTCGAAGTTTAGATCCTTGAATAGTTCTCTAATTTGGGGACCTATAAATATCCCTTCCTTGATTTTAGCATCGCTGACCTTTGGAAATTTGTCCTTGAGGTATTTGAAACCTTCTCCTTCTTCATTGTATTTTACTATCGCCTTTACAAAGTTTTTCATCAAACCCAGTTTTATGTGTAGAGGTGGTAATAGAATTTTCTCAGGATTTACTAAGGACTGACAACTTACACTCTTTGTACCAGCAGTTAATTGATGTCGTAGTGGCCACTCCTTAACTATATAGTGGGATTGCCTTGCTCTACTATCCCACTCACAGAGGAAGCAACAATATTTCGTGTATCCAGGTTGCATACCCAACAAAAGTCCAATTACCTTCAGATCACCACAGATGTGCCAATTGTAAGAGTCATATCTGATCAGTTTCAATAAGTTATCCATATTCTCATGAGACTCCTTCATGTGTACTGAATGGCCTATCGGTATGGATGGTAATACATTACCTTTGTGAAGTAAGACTGCCTTGAGGCTGTACTTAGAAGAATCAATGAAGAGACGCCACTCTGATGGTTCGTGTTGAACACCTAATAACTCCATCACACGATCCACATTGTTACAATAACATAGAGACCCCTGCATTTCAAAATGTACAGAGAAATCACTTTGACGGGTCCTGAAAAATGAAACTTTAGTTTCCTCATCCAATAAGTTCCAACCTTTCAATCTTGACCCAAGCAATTCACTTTGATCTTTTGTCAAATTCAAGTCCCTAACCAAATCATCCAGCTCACTTTGATTAATGATGTGGGGAAGTCTTGTTTTATCAGGTGGCATAGGCGGAGGTATAAATTCCTCATCATCTTGATCTAACATAGCATATTCAACAGTATCGTCATCAAAGGAAACTTTCTTAGGCTTAGGTACTTCGAATTCTGTAGAATGCTCAACAGGACGAATCGCAGATTGAAGATTGGGATAACATATATTCTTTTTGGTCTTAGAAGTGATTCCTTTATATCAGTCAAACAGAAATAACAATCAGTATAATGATCTCTTGGTTCCCTCCATATCATT
This sequence comes from Oopsacas minuta, assembly GCA_024704765.1. NCBI lineage: Eukaryota > Metazoa > Porifera > Hexactinellida > Lyssacinosida > Leucopsacidae > Oopsacas > Oopsacas minuta. The sequence continues at coordinate 107,724 of JAKMXF010000327.1, read as the reverse complement.
GGAATAGCAAATCGCATTGAAGTACGTGGGCCATTTAGCCATTTACTAAGTCCTATTGCACATTTTGAGCAACAAAAATGAGGTGCCCAAGGCTTATCTTGATCACCAATCTTGCAACCGAAATATTGCTCATATCCTTTGTGTACAATTCTCCACAAATATAACAGAAAGAATCGGTTGGGTTTGAACATCGACGAGACATAATTGAAAAGAAATAAATACAAATACAATCAGATAATCTCCTCTTGAAAGAGCAAGTAATATTCTATATATTTTAAGAAAATTTGAATTGTTAGACAATATATGCGGAAGGTATTAATACATGTACAATTATACATTCTATAGAGATCTATGGAAAAATGATTTGGAAATTTCTGAATTTTACAAAATCTCTGCCTGATAGAGAAAAACTGATTGGATATTTGGAATCAGGATACTTGAATACATAAGAAACATTACCGTGTATTCCAGGAGCAAAAAATGATGAAAATTTGTTGGACAGTGTTATTAAACTACATAGTTTTAGAGCAAATATATACCAAAACGAGCTAGTATAGGAAAAAAATTGGTCATTTTACTAACGAAATCTAAATCCCACATACAAAAAATGAGAAAAATCACAAAATATCATAAAATACCATATAAATACAAGTTTAGCCAAACACCGAGCTAATTCTTGTAATAAATGAATTCAACATAACCGCGAATTTAAATATCTTCACAAGTTTTACATGACTAGTTGATATTTAAGTAGAAATCTTTTGGTAATATATGCCATTTTCTCAATTTGTGAGTTGAATTCTATAAAATTGTTGCGTGATTGAGCAAAACTGTATTCATATTCGGAATCAGGAGATCCTAATTGACTATAGAGACCTAATCAAGTACTCGTTTTTTTTCCAAAATGAAAATTTGTTGTACAATGTTATTGTATAGTTAAATTCGTTTTTACAGCAGCTAGGTTTTGCCTCCTTACCGTGCTTGTTTCTCCATAATACTGAACTATTTAATACAAAACTTCTTGTTTTTTTGCGTATCGAGCTTTTTACTACCTTTGATCAAGTAAAAAAGGGCAATTTAATGTATATTCTTTCTTTCAGGTTATTTTGCCTTTCTGATTTTTGCCATCTTTCATTCGACAAGTTTGCCATAAATTCGCGATTTCGAGCGCAATTTTCAATGGTCAAAATACTTAAATATTGTTATTTGTTCAGTTATTATACTTTAGCAAACCCTATTGCATGTCCAGTGGCGGATCCATGAATTTCTGGTGGGGAGATAACCATCCTGCTATGAGTTTACTGGTGGGGTCCAGGGTGGTGATCGATCGGGTAAGATTTTCTGCCGGGACGGGTTCAGGCAGGGATTGCCAAATTTTTTCCGGGATTTTTAAGTACATAAACATACTTAATAAATAAACGTTTCATTCAACGAGTTGTGAAATTTTGTTAGAGGAAATTAACCACAATTCTGAAGTTATAAATAGGCTTCATTCTAAAAGAATGGCCGGAATTTAGCATATATTGGTTGATAATTATGTGTTGTGGTGCACATAATTCAAATAGACACTGTTACTCGAGTCATAGATCAATATGAGGTTTATACTTGATATTTGTGTGATATATATATATAAGCCATACCTCATTATAGGAAATTTACGCGATTCGGAGAGAACTTCCATAGAAAATGCATTAGTATAAATTTAATCTTTTGAAATTGCGTTAATTTCCTATAATAAGGTATAATATAATTTTGAGAACTGAAATTTGACAGTTTGCAATTTGAGCTAATATTTCCCTGTATGCATAATGGTTCAATACCACAATCATTCCATGTCATGCATGATTATCGTGGTGAAGGCAAAAATCCCCCTATCCAACTGGATCCTCCACTGGGCATGACCCAGGGCACGAGTTTACCAGGTGGGGCATTGCCCCTATGCCTCCCCCTGGCGACGTCCTTGGTGTCAGGCTATCAGTAAAGAACTTGTGTAATATTCTCTTCATAGGAAATAATTGCCGATGATACCTATAAAGAGGTTAGCGATTATTGGAGCAGGTCCGTCTAGTCTCTCTCTTATGAGAGCATTTCGAATAGCGCAATTAAACGGAGCTAAAATCCCAGAAATAGTATGCTTTGAAAAACAAAATGATTGGGGTGGTCTATGGAATTATACCTGGAGGACAGGCACTGATGAGTATGGTGATACAGTACATGGCAGTATGTATCATAATTTATGGACAAATAATCCTATTGAATTAGTAGAATACTCTGACTATACACTTATTGAACATTTTGGGAAGTCTATACCTTCTTTCGTGCCAAGGGCTGTAATGTTTGATTACATCATCGGTAGAGCGAATAAATCTGATATTAGAAAGTTTATCAAGTTTAATATGAGAGTCGAGAGTGTTGTGTATGTCTCTCATAAATTTACGCTTGTTGTGTGGGACAAGAAAGATAATATTATGTTTACCGAAGTATTTGATTACCTAGTTGTAGCTAGTGGCCGTTTCTCAGTTCCATATATCCCAGAATATCAGGGCATTATTACTTTCCCAGGCCGTGTCCTACATTCTCATGATTTTCGCAATGCCGAACAATTCAAAGGAATGGATATATTAATAATAGGCAGTGGCCTATCTGCGGAAGATATCGCTATTCAATGCTGGAAGTATGGTTCGAAATCAGTGACTATTATATATCGACACAAACCAATTGGTCATAACTGGCCTGATGGAATTAAAGAGGTACATTACCTCGAGAATATTGAAGGGAATATAGCATCCTTTAGAGATGGTTCTCAGCAAACCGCTGACGTAATAATTTTCTGTACGGGTTACCTGTTCTACTTTCCATTTCTGGAAAATACACTAAAATATGATTATACGCAACAAAGATGTCCTGGACTATATAAAGGGACTGTATTTCAGAATAACCATAAATTATTTTACATTGGGATGACGACTAGACTGTATCCGTTACTGATTTTCAATCTTCAAGCATGGTTTGTGCGTGACGTCATTATGAAAAATCTACCTTTACCTTCACAAGAATACATTGATAAAGACATTTCTCACTGGTTGTCAAAAAGAGCTAAATTAAACTTTCCCTCTGATAGATTAGCATATGAAACCGACTATGTAAATGACTTGCTACTTCTGCTGAGTGGATATCCCAAATTCAATTTTGATTTACTCTGTCAATATCGTTTAGTACTAAGAGAGCATAAACGAAGGAATATTCTAACGTTTCGGGATCAATCTTATAAATCTGCTGTGACAGGTACAGTTTCTCCCTGCCGTCTTGTTAAATGGGTAGACGCGAAAGAAGAGTCCCTAGAGTCATTTTTGGATTCCAAGTTTGTATAAATTAATTTTTTAGTTTTTCCTAGTTATATTATGTAGTTATTTTTCAATTTCTGTACTCCTGTCTACTTTCAGATAGGAAAACTATTGATAGTTTAATAAGTGTGCAACTTTTCTCAATTTAATAAGGTCAGGAAAATATTTGCCTTCTAAATCGTTTTTTTTCGTTTCATTATAGTTTCTATGCGAAAAAAGGAAGGAAGTTGGCAAGTGGCATATTCGTTATTTATAAATCCAAAAGAGTCATAGGGATTCGACCAATTAATTTAACTTTCTTTATAACGTAACTTGTTTCAGCTCCACATAACGTCTATCTAAGCATGCTGACGGTAAGATTTCATTAATTACCATTTTCTCATTATTTTTGATGTTATCATAATACAAAGTAGCCAAGGTTGAAACCGATCGAACCGAATATCAGTATTCATGAATAGTTGCTTGACCGAATTCTGATAATATTCGGTTACATCAACCGAATATTACTGATAGTATTCGGTTTGGATACTGATATTCGCTTGGTAACCAAATATTGAACTATTCGGTTGCAGCCTTGAAAGTAGCCAATAAAAATGGAAACATTTAAGGCTGTAGTTAATTGGTTATCTCACGCTAAATTTAGTCCGCCCGCTATAAACGGTCCGATGGGACCATATATTCCAGTCACGGATGGTCCCTCCTTGCCATATTTGGTCCCCCTCTTTTGATTATATAAAATTGCTCGTCACGATGTTTATATTGCAGGATTAGCAAGGGTTACCAAGGCCAAATGGGTCACTGTACTAATTACACTAAGTTATCCGGTCACTAGATCATGAATTTTGACTCAAGTTCAGAATTACAAATATGTAATTCTTAATAGGGATTTATACTAATCACTGAAAAAATCTCTTAGTTACAGTACAATTAGAAGCCCGTTATCCATTATTTTTCCACACTAAATTACGTTTATTCAAACGATCTAGCCAGCGTTTGAAGCTTTAAATTCGTGAATCCCTAAAATTGCTGAGAATTCAAAAGCTTTTTTCATTAAGAGCCCAGAGAGGGGTATGTTTTTAACGAGCAGATTGAAACCAGTCCCACATAGCTATGCCGCTTTCTGTCTCCTCTTTGATTTTCTCATAAGCTGTCAAATACTATGTTTTTCGTTTAAGTATGGCGGACACTTAGGTTTTTCCATTATTAAATCTTTCTGCCAATTGCCGATGCGATTGACCAGAAGAATTCTGAATTAGATCCACTCTTCGTTTTAGATCCAGTTCATTGAGTGTGCTTGATGCCATTAACAACGTATGAATTACTGGCTCATTAATCTGCTTTGCATTTATAGGATACTAGTAGCACAATCCAATGTATTGTTATTGAATTGTCAAGAAATTGTAATTTTTGTGGGGGAAGGGAGACAGAGAAGAATGTTTCATTCAGAAATTCGTATCAGGTATTTTAATTGCTAGATTCCCTTATTTTAGAGGTAGGGGTGCGAGATTAGATATTGGGGGCATGAAAGGCGAATTAATTTCTTTTTCTCACAAAGTGACATCGTTGAGCGGATACCGACATTTCGTTCCACGACATTTCGCTCCACTTTTGATTGGCCAATTTTTGTTAATAATTTCACAGGTTTTAAATGGCTAAATAATATTGCAAATATAATCAATTAATTTGGGATGAATGATTTCAGAAGAATCTAATGTTACAGTTCTGATATCGTAAACCTAAACATAGAAGTTCTGTGTTAGCAAAGTGAGGTAAGATGATTTATAGTAAAGGTAACGAATTTATATCGGAAATACATACGTAGTAATTAATTCTTTTGATGGAGAAGATGCGAAATTAATTATTTTGATGGAGAAGATCCGAAATTAATTCCTTTGATGGAGAAGATGCGAAATTAATTGTATGTTTGCCAGTAAACATGGAGTCACCTTTGTAGTTCTATTTAAATGTTGCAATTGTATTATTTTCAGCTTGCATTATCAGCTAAAATATTATTTTGCTACATTTTTGTATTCTTTTAAACAACTCTTCTATTCTCAATGGACCCTGATCAGCCCTCCTTCAGGCTGATCACAACTAGTAATGGAGGACAGAAGATGATAGAAGGAGGATACATATATTTGATGCATAGGAGAGTTGGAGAAATTACACATTGGCAGTGTGAGCAGAGAGGAGAGTATAAAGCAAGGGTTCATACGAAGGGAATGGAGATAGTGAAGCGTACGAATGAGCATCTGCATGCACCTGATGTGCAGGCTACGGCCTGCTGTGAGATAAAGGCCGGCATCAAGAGGAAAGCACGAGACACACAGGATAGCTCACACCACATAATCGGTGAGGGTATGCTAACAGCATCAGAGGGTACTGCTGCTAAACTACCTAAGCTGGACAGCCTGAAGCGGACGATACAGCGTCAGCGTGCAAGTGTATTATCAGCTCCAATGCAGCCTACCGCCCTATCAGAGTTGGTTCTACCTGCAGAATACCAGCGGACAGCCAAGGAGGAACAGTTCCTACTCTATGACTCTGGGGAAGACGATGCACATAGATTCCTCATCTTCGGGACACAACGCAACCTCGGGATGCTACAGCAAAGCAAGATCTGGCTAGCTGATGGCACCTTCAAGACGGCCCCTCCCCTCTTCGCCCAGGTGTATGTGGTGCATGGACTCCGAGGAGGAGACGATCCTATGAAGACTGGTCATCTGTTGCCGAGTCTGTTCGTGCTGCTGCCCAACAAGACAGAGGATACCTACCGTAGGATGTGGGAGCAGATCCGCCTACTCTGTCCTCTTGCCCAGCCTGAACAGATGCTCCTGGACTTTGAGAAGGGCGCAATTAACAGCTTTGAGCATGTCTGGCCTAACACAGTGGTGAAGTGCTGCTTCTTCCACCTCACACAGAATATCTGGCGCCATGTGCAGTCTGTAGGGCTGCAGTCTGACTACACACATGACGAAGAGCTGGCCATGTGCATCCGGAAGATACCAGCCCTTGCATTCGCCCGACCAGCAGACGTACCCGATCTGTTTGAGCAAGTGTCAATGGACCTCCCCCTTACGTCTGAGATAGGCGAGCTAGTCGACTACTTTGAGAGGACGTATATCGGTCGCACGCTAGCCACTGGACACCATGTAGCGCGACGTTCCCAATTGGCCTGTGGAACTACCACTTCAGCACGCCATTCGGACTCCCCCGTACAACCAACGCCGTAGAGGCATGGTACCGCAGCTTCAATGCCACTGTCGGCTGCCATCACCCCACCATATGGAAGTTCCTCCTAGCCCTCAAGCGTGAGCAGGGCCTAGTGGAGGTGCGGCAGACTAACTACCTTGCTGGGAAGCCGCCAACCAAACGGAGGAGGTCCCAACAGAGTGAACAAGCGTTGAGGACTCTAGTTGGAGAATATTATTCACCAAATCGTACTAAGATGGAGTTCTTGCAGGGTGTAGCACATCATTTCGGTCTGGGAGCGGATTAACATGTTAATCTAAAGTATTATCTCAAAATCAAATTTATTTGAGGTATAGATAATACGGAAGATTAACATCCGTTCTCAGGCTGAGATGGTGTCTACACTTGTATGGAACTTCGTCTTAGTATGGTCTGGTGGATATATTCTCCAACTAGAGTCCTCAACGCTTGTTCACTCTGTTGGGACCTCCTCCGTTTGGTTGGCGGCTTCCCAGCAAGGTAGTTAGTCTGCCGCACCTCCACTAGGCCCTGCTCACGCTTGAGGGCTAGGAGGAACTTCCATATGGTGGGGTGATGGCAGCCGACAGTGGCATTGAAGCTGCGGTACCATGCCTCTACGGCGTTGGTTGTACGGGGGAGTCCGAATGGCGTGCTGAAGTGGTAGTTCCACAGGCCAATTGGGAACGTCGCGCTACATGGTGTCCAGTGGCTAGCGTGCGACCGATATACGTCCTCTCAAAGTAGTCGACTAGCTCGCCTATCTCAGACGTAAGGGGGAGGTCCATTGACACTTGCTCAAACAGATCGGGTACGTCTGCTGGTCGGGCGAATGCAAGGGCTGGTATCTTCCGGATGCACATGGCCAGCTCTTCGTCATGTGTGTAGTCAGACTGCAGCCCTACAGACTGCACATGGCGCCAGATATTCTGTGTGAGGTGGAAGAAGCAGCACTTCACCACTGTGTTAGGCCAGACATGCTCAAAGCTGTTAATTGCGCCCTTCTCAAAGTCCAGGAGCATCTGTTCAGGCTGGGCAAGAGGACAGAGTAGGCGGATCTGCTCCCACATCCTACGGTAGGTATCCTCTGTCTTGTTGGGCAGCAGCACGAACAGACTCGGCAACAGATGACCAGTCTTCATAGGATCGTCTCCTCCTCGGAGTCCATGCACCACATACACCTGGGCGAAGAGGGGAGGGGCCGTCTTGAAGGTGCCATCAGCTAGCCAGATCTTGCTTTGCTGTAGCATCCCGAGGTTGCGTTGTGTCCCGAAGATGAGGAATCTATGTGCATCGTCTTCCCCAGAGTCATAGAGTAGGAACTGTTCCTCCTTGGCTGTCCGCTGGTATTCTGCAGGTAGAACCAACTCTGATAGGGCGGTAGGCTGCATTGGAGCTGATAATACACTTGCACGCTGACGCTGTATCGTCCGCTTCAGGCTGTCCAGCTTAGGTAGTTTAGCAGCAGTACCCTCTGATGCTGTTAGCATACCCTCACCGATTATGTGGTGTGAGCTATCCTGTGTGTCTCGTGCTTTCCTCTTGATGCCGGCCTTTATCTCACAGCAGGCCGTAGCCTGCACATCAGGTGCATGCAGATGCTCATTCGTACGCTTCACTATCTCCATTCCCTTCGTATGAACCCTTGCTTTCTCTTTCCCTCTCTCTCCATGCCAATGTGTAAAATCTCCTCTCTCCTACCTCTCTCCTGATTTCCTCCTCATTCCTGACGGTGCAGCTACCAATTGAAGTGGACAGTGGTCGAGATGTGGTAGCTGCACCCAAGTAGAACATAGTTTAGTTTTTAGTTTCTATTTGTTTTGTTTAGTTTCCAATTGTTTTTAGATAAATGTTTAATTAATCAATTATATTTCTTGTAAGTACTTATTAATAATACAAGTAGTCATATTTAAACTGGGAAACTAGGATTTATACAGAGCTTTGGTTCAATAATCTCGACAAAAGCAATGAAATATAAACTTAAAACATTTCTAATTGGCCATCTGTACATTGGCTTAGTCAGGCCTGGTTTCCCCTAATAGCGTGATCGTAAACCGCAAGCGCAACTCGCTCGTTTTTATAAAATATTGCGAACACAAATAAAGCAAACATTACAAGACGCAGCTTTGTTGCATCGTATGTGGTTCCGGTGGGCGGTGTACATATATAATCAATAAACAATGTTTTTAGTCAACAGGGGCAAAACCCACACAGGGCGCGCTGCACAGCACTTCGATAACCGTGCACATCTAGATCTCATGCGAGTATACATGCCAAATCTGGTCTTAACCCCTCCAAAGTCCAAAGATGTGAACAAGGAAGTAATTTCAAGTACACACACATGTATATGTACAGTGGAACATCTGAATTACGGTCACCCTTGGACTCAGGGAAATGGCAGTAATTTCGGAGTCATCAATAAAATTTGGTACTAATAAATAGCTGGAAGTCAGAATTATGGGGGGGTCTGTAATTCTGAAATATGTTAACGTTGATGTCTATTGGAAATTTGGAACTAAACAGGACAAAGAAGCGGGCTCCGAAAAACAGGTTTTAGCACCCACTGAATCCGCCAGGACGCTAAAATTGTTTGAAACAAATGCAATAAGATCTAGTCAACTGCTCTTGACGCTATACCAGTTTGTAATACCTACTACGTACTCGTAATTATATATGTCATCCTCTAATAATAAACTATGTATATTTTCGACCACAATCTAAATGAATCTATACAAGCTACTTAGTTAATCTATTTAGCAAATTATACAAAGCAACTTGTAGACCAATTTTATTTATGCTAGAATTAACCAAACGAATTCAGACAAGAAATTAGTTCAATTATTTAGCCATTTAAAACCTGTTAAATAATTAACAAAAATTGACCAATCAAAAGTGGAGCGAAATGTCGGACTTCCCTAGTTGTGCCGTCACTAATACGTTACAAAGCATTATGATACTAGGAGAGCAAATTATACCACAATATTTTTAGATAGAATAATTATTTATAGAATTATGCCTCCGTAGCCTAAAGGTTATGGCATCGGCCTCCTAAGCCGGGGGTTGCGGGTTCGAATCCCGTCGGAGGTGCTTATTGTTATTTTTTGTTGTAGATTTAATACATTATTTGGAAATTCCAATCTATTGTATTTCTATTTGTGAAACGGGGTGACAGAAAACACAACAAAATATACTGGAATTACCTTACCTTTCCATGAAAAGTTCTAACTTCTGAGGGCTCACTAAGGACTGACCTATATATATATATATATATATACAGCGGAACCTCGTCACAAAGCCATGTCCAATAGGACACTGGCATTCAGTATAATGAGCATGCGCAATACAGTGATTGGCTTATACACATCAAGAGAATGGCTCATTCAGTCAACTAGATAAGGATTTAGATCTGATAGACGCGATTCAATATGAAGACCTACAATGTCTAAATGTCTTGAAACTTAGGAAGATTTGGCGTCCCAAAAAGCAGTCGGTATGTCTTATTTATAGCATACCGTATTTCATATAATTTATAGTACGCAGAGCATGCACGTTAAAATGTTCTGTAAGAAGCTTGTGAGATGTTTGCGCAATTTTGTACAGAACATTTGTGCCTTGGATGTTTTGGATGTTTTGGATGTTTTGGATGTTTTGGATGTTTTGGATGTTTTGGATGTTTTTTCAGTGTATTTTTACACTAATTTAGTGGTTGTTGAGTGAATTACCTTAGATTAGTAGACAAGAAACCTTGGATGTTGTTCTAGCGTATTTTCACACATTATTCGAGTTCCACCGAGGCAACTTCAGCCATCGATATTCAAAATAAGCAATAGTGTTACGCTAGCTTTGTACAGCCCACTTATTTACCCCGCATGCCCTATGTACCTAATGCACAGGCTATGTGTTCTTTTTACTATCTCATTATCTTTAAGCTAGAATTCTCTAGACTTAGTGACACTTCCTCTGTGGGAGACATTCTCAGTGTTGCAATAAGGAGCAGCTGGTTATCTGGATTTGCTGCATTGGAAATAAAGACTTGGAGGTTCATGAATTTGTAATTGGCTTGTATGTATTTGCTGAAAATTGCACTGCAAATATTGTCAAATCCATCAAGTATGTGTTATTACGGATGAACTTAAGACTGAATAATTGCTGAGGACAGTGCTACGGTGCTAGCAATTTTAGTGGACCAGGACACAACTGCTTTGCGACACCACAAGCAGTTGCGTGATGAGGAACCACGCAATTTTTGAGACACTCCTCGTTTTGTTGGAGTGGGTATTTCCCCTATATTAGTGGCTTCTGATTGGATGTTGTTTTTGGGGATTTTGAGATGAGTGTATACTCTAAGTAAGTACAGGTGAAGCATGCTCTGAGTGCTGATTGAGCATGCTCTGTGTACTATTTAATAACTCGAATATTGTATCATGACGGTTATCAAACATTTGTTTGGACTTTTCATTTTGGCGGTAATCAATTTTCTTACTTTTGTAGCGAAATCTGTATAATATCTAGTAATACCTCATGAACAAATTTTCATCATTCTTATCGCGAAAATTATATGGGCCACCTTTCCGCTGGATAACTACCCCTCCTTCTAGCCTGAGAACGAGATAGAAAATTCGAAAGGAAATTTCTAGGCGGAATATTTTTCGTATTGTAACTGGATATAATTAACAATGATTACCATCGATGTGAAAAATGCTAGACAACAATTGTTCTACACTAGTCTGTGATTTTCAATGTCAAATATAATTTCTTCAAGAAAATTTTTCCGTTCTGTTCAGTGAATTAGCTTAGGGAAGCCCATTTTATCATCTTAGGTTTGTACTGTACTGATTATACTATATAGTATAATGGTTCAGTACTCGTTGACTGAAGATGGTCGCGGGAATTTATGAGAGCATTTAGAACTCACTTTGGAAGGTAATAGAATTGGCATTTTCATGGATTATCTTGCTAGATTGGCTTGAGCTGAGAAGATGACCATTTCAGTAGACTATTTGGATAACAGTTGTGGTGTTTGATTGGATTATCTTTGGACCTGGAGCAGGCTGTGAGTTGCTGAGAGTATTTAGAGTATTCAAAACATAAAAGTAAATGACTATAATTCCTCGCGACCATTTTCCCCACGTCCATCTTTCCGCCATTCATATTATATTGGTTAACTTTCTATACGTACTAGTACTAGTATATTTATGTACCAAATTTCGAGATGAAATCAACACAGAACTTGAATCCATTGAGATTTCAACTATCATACATGGTAAACTTCGCGTGTGACAACTGACAACAACAAACTGTTAGATGAAGTTAACAAGTTAGGAAAGTTGTTAGATAGAGTGAGAACTAGAATTGATTGCACAAGTAAGATATGGAAGGGAAAGGGAAATGAACAACTTAAGGTTCTAATTCTTCTTGACTTTATCAATTTCATCTCCATAGGCCCAGAAAATATGCCTCTGAAATCATTATAAACAGATTCGTTTGATGCAAGGAACATTTTGGTGGCACACCTAACTATGTTCTGAGGCACACGAATGTGCCTATCCATGGCCGGCGTTAGCCAATCGGAGGCCCCTGGGCAGAGTTGCAAATGGAAGTCCCCTTCCCTAAGATAAATAACATGAGATGTAAACAGTGATTTTATATAAATTAAAATCATGGTACTTCTCTTATTTCCTAGAAGAGGACCTTCCTACAATTAGCTGTGGCAAAGTCGTCAATTATGTGGGTAAAGTCCAGTTTGTTATAAAGCTCGTACTCTATCGAAATCTCTGTCAGTCCATTCAAGCGATCCTGGGACATTGTTGATCGCTGGAAGTTTTTAATCAATTTATATATTCTGGAGCACCGGTGTGGGTTTTGGAGGCCCTGGGCAATTGCCCTGCCTGCCCTGTCCTAACGCCGGCCCTGGCCTTATCGTACCGGTTGAGAACCACCGCCATAAAACATACTCTCAGTCCCTAATTAACACGCTCTCTTCTTCATACCCTCGGAATTGTGTATTATTTATTAGCTGCATTCCCTATTTCAGGGATAGGAACGGACTTTTGAGAACATACTTTAATGAACAGAACTCAGCAAGTTTTTACCTGAGGAAATGGAATACACACTTGGCATGGTAACAAAGGTTTCTCTTTCGTTAGCCTTTAATGAGAGGTATTAAAAAGTACAGTGCGCATCCGCAGTTTGTACAGTACTTACTGTACTTTTTAATATATGCTAATGGTGCAGTTTCTCAGAGAATCAGAATAATCTGACTCATGCTGAATGAAGCTAGTGGGAATAATTGAAGTTACTGCTTATGACCAATGAGCCCCCAGACTTGTATTGTCTCCCACTGTTATCTATTTTCATTATGGATGCTTGTACTGCTAAGAATGAAGTTTCCAGGTCACGCTCATGATTGCGAATTAATTATCGCTCTGATCCTGGCAAGATACCTCTATTGTGGGAAGAGATGCAAGAAAATCTGCCACAACCAGATGACACATCTTACATCTTGCATTTGATGATCAGTAGGCAGGCCCCGTTAGAGGGTTCTTGTGGTCCCAAAAGACCTGAACCTGTGTTGAGGATTGAAATTTGTATTACAAATTTATGGTTGGGTTCAACAGTTCAAGTAAAATATCTTGTATACTTCTGATTGTACTTACTTTACTAAAGTACAGGAAATTTCAATTAGCACTAGCCCGCTTCGCTTGCTCGAGCCTATGTCACTCGAGTGCATAAACTCATAATCTTAAGCGTAGTAAACATGATGCTGCCATAATCTTTTAATCTGCTTACTTATGTCCCCAATGTTTCTTTTTTATAAACGCGTTAAAACTAACGTATAGATACAAACTATTCAATCTATCCGCCAAAGATATGTTTCTGGATGCTCGTCATACCTCGAACCCTGTGGAAATCGTTTTCTGTTTGTTATAGCGAACAATGTTACTACACTTATGCTAGAAGTAAATGAGATGAATTGAAATTCTAAACTTTTAATCCCAGAAGTACTCACACAAGAACTATAAATTTGTTTCTGTAGTGTAGTAGTTAAACTCTTTTCATTTTGTGAAATCATACGTAAGGGGGCCCGCGGCATAATGTGGGATTAGGACCCGGATTTCTCTCACGGGCTCTGTCAGTAGGATTGTAAATCTGTGATCCATCGCGTACAATGTATTAGTGTAATGATATTCGTCAGTACGGATCTATCCACACCGGCCAATAAGTCAAGATTTGAGTGGGAATTCTCATATAAATAATATAACCTGTCATCTGTGAACCATGACATATCTCACTAGTGTGTCACACACTTATTGTATAGGCTTCGGAGGTCCGACGGTTTAGGATGGTCTCCAATTTTTAACAGAGATTACTTTCTTTTATAAGAGTGGATTGAACCGCTTGTTTAGTGTTTACTATTCTAGCTAAGGTTTGATCTCTCTCGATACTGACTCTTTTTTGATATCATTAATAGTATACTATGTGTTTCTTTCTGGGCAACTTTTAAGCTATGTTGTCCAATTCTTTAGGTTGATGGGAAGAGAGGGGAATTGAGAGAATTAGGTGTCAAGTTCAGTTGGAATTGACTTGGAAGCCTGGTAGAAGCTATAAAAATTGAAGGATTTGAGGAAGTGAGTGTACGTGTAGGAGAGGATAAATGAGAAGTACGATCAGCAAGGAGACACTATAGGAGTATGGGTAAATCAGCATTGCAAAAAGTCAGGAAGCTATTTTCTTGTAGATTCGTAGGTAAGCTCTTATTTGATTTTTAAATAATATTTGCTATCTATTATTTATTTATAGGAATATGAACTCTGACTTTATGATCCATTTTTACAACATAAGATGCAGCTCCAAATACACATAATTTGATTTTATCAATTGTACAAGTTTCCAATTTTGTAATATTTAGCGATTAAATACAAAGATTACTTTCTGAATATGGGACAGTGAAAACAATATGTAACTACTGAGTCTTACCGAATAATTGTAATTTCAGTAAGATTTAGATATGACCAGTAAGGAAGAGGTTGATGATATTTTAGTGATAGATAACGGTTCCGCAATGATTAAGGCAGGGTTTGCTGGAGATGATGCACCCCGTGCTGTCTTCCCAGCTATTGTGGGGAGACATCGTCACAATGTTATCGGTTTGGATCGTGTCTATGTTGGAAATGATTCTCAGTTTAGGAATGGCATCCTACTAACTTATCCCATAAAGCATGGTATAGTTAATAACTGGGATGATATGGAGCATATCTGGCATCATATGTTCTATAATGAGTTACGTGTAACACCAGCAAAATGCGGAGTTCTCCTGACAGAATCACCTTTCAACCCGAAATCTAACCAAGAGAAAATATGTCAGATAATGTTTGAAACCTTCAACATTCCATTTCTCCATCAGTGTATCCATCCTATACTATCTCTCTATTCTTCTGGTCGCACTACAGGACTCGTAATTGACTCTGGAGCAGGTGTGTCTCATGTTGTCCCTATCTTCAAGAAACATGCATGCACTAATGCAACACAACATCAGAATATTGCAGTTGGTAACGACTTGACTGACTACTTGGTGGAAATGCTGCGTATGCGTGGTTACTTATTCACAACGTCAGCAGAGCGAGAGGTAGTTCGTGACATTAAGGAGAAATTGAGTTATGTGGCTCTAGACTTTGATCAAGAGTTAGAGTCTAGTAAACCAGATGATACAGTGGAGAAAAATTATGAGTTACCTGATGGGCGAGTGATAACTATTGGGGATGAGAGATTTCGTTGTACAGAACCAATCTTCAGACCTTCTCTGATAGGAAAGAGTGCTTGTGGATTACAAGATCTAGTCTATAGTTCTATTATGAAGTGTGATATAGGCTTACGTAAATACTTCTTCAAAAATATTTTCCTATCTGGAGGTAACACAATGTTCTATGGATACTCGGACCGTATTCAGAAGGAACTAACCAAGTTAGCTAATGAGCAAGTTAAGATTTAGCTCCTCCTGAAAGGAATTTCAGTACTTGGATTGGAGGATCAATTCTAGCATCATTCACAGACTTCTATAAAATATGTATATCACATGATGAGTATGAGGAATATGGACCTTCTCTTGTATATAGAAAATTTTAATTTATTATCTTATCTGTATATAATTCCTTCCATTCAGATTGATATTTCTATATTAATCATAGAAAACTATCTATTTGTCTGTCGACACCATGCTGTATGTTCAGGAATCTAAGAAATTATTGTAGGAATATGACACATAAATTTGATCATTCTTGCCTTAGTCAGGAATTTGCTTGTCTTAACTTTTACATGCGTTTATCTGAACAGTACATTCTTCTCTACACACTCTATCAGGCCTGATTTAAATATGCCAACCTGACCATGATTTATGGTCCCAATCCTTAGTGCCCACCCCTTTTTTAGAGGCTCATTTCACAATCTTTCTGATACATATTTATGCAGCCACACTTACTAAATATGTTATGTATGAGCAGGGATGGTCAAAATACTGTCAACAGCCCATTATTGACAGTGCACAGATTTGATTTTGCAGTTATTTTAGCCTTTAAAACCAAATTATTGCAGTTAAAGCCTAAATCAAACTGCTAACAAGCAATTTGACCTCTCAATTCAGGTAATATATTTAGAGAGAGGCCGTAACAAGCAATTCAAAATTTGTCAAGTTAACCTATACAAATATATCATGTTGCTCTGGTTGATAATATTTTGTGTGTAACCAGCCCAAATGTTGGTCTAGGTGGAAACCTAAACAACCTGATTGTCCCCTATGCCAAGAGATAGGCAAATTGAAATTTTATTTAGCTTAAGCTGTTAACCCTCAGTTATTTTTGGCTGTTAACTGCTTATCTGGAGCTAACATTTTGATCCAGCGGGACCAAATATTTCGTGACAGGTATCATATCTTCATTTATCATGTAATATTTCATGGTTTAGTTATATATCTGGTGTATTCAACTTTGATAAATAATATATTCAACAATTGTTGACTCATTGTTTATGAATTCGACGCTCGTCGCGTTAATCTAGATTATTAAATCTCAGTTGTTGTCTGTTTGTTTGTCCGTTGTCAAGGAAAGGATTTATGGTATGCAATTTTGAAATTGTCGCATAACTATGTATTTATCGTGTTTATCAAGGAAGTAATAGAATTGAATAAAACTTCACTAAATATATCGAACATGTTGAATCCGATTTTCACACTTTTGGATTAATCATATGTAAATTTATTGTTGTTTTTATGAATATAAAGTAAACAAATTCAAAATTGTGTAGAATCATACTTTCAACGACTATCCTGGGTATTTGAGTATGCTGAGTCCAAATATGATATTGTAAACAACATCAAAATTATTAAATCTCAATTGTCGTTTGTCTGTTGTTTGTCCATTGAATACCTCGAGTCGCAATGCTACGAGTTCATCGCGAAGCGACGAGCCAAAGGCTCGTAGGAGGGTAAATCTCCATTTATACATATTTGTTCATATATCAATTATTATAGAAAGCTATAATTAACTCATAATAATATCAGATCCTATTTAAGGTAATTGATGTGAGGAAATTACATTTCCATATTTGCTGGGTGATTAGTTAGAAAATAAGTTCTGAGATGTTCTTATTCGTTCTTTCAGCATTTTTGGGTCAAATTTTAAGCACCCACAAGATTGTGTCTTGCCCCTTCCTCAGTATCAAAATCATAGATACGCTACTGTTTCCAATTCTCAATGATTTATAATTGGATTATCCATGGCTATGGGCTATTAGGATTATACTGTTATTACTTGTAATGTAATTTCATACAGTCTGTAGATTCAATGAATGTAGGTAACTATTCCAAATAGTAAAAGGTGAATCTGTTTTGTAAAATTAGTCGCGAGTAGAAGGCAAGTAAAGTAGATTTCAATTGGTCGGGTTGACCAATACGAAATATATAGAGCCACCAAGGTTGGTCCGGTTGACTAATACAGACAGAGTATTACTATTTCTCTTAGAAGTCCAAATGTTGGTCCGGTTGAAACTTGACCAACCAGACCGTCC
Organism: Oopsacas minuta; assembly: GCA_024704765.1. Classification (NCBI taxonomy): domain Eukaryota; kingdom Metazoa; phylum Porifera; class Hexactinellida; order Lyssacinosida; family Leucopsacidae; genus Oopsacas; species Oopsacas minuta. Next base: position 90,112 of record JAKMXF010000327.1, on the reverse strand, counting down.
TTTACTGCCATGTAATAAGATGTTAAAATATCACTTTTTATATTTGCCCGTGGGCCGTGCCAGAGTTGCACACAGGCCTAAATTTCTAACCGCGGCCCAACTCGAAGCCCGCAATATATAGTAAACCCGGCCACAGCCCGCCTGCGGTCCGCGATTGGACTAGTCGGCCCGCAAAAACAAAATTCCCGGAGAAACTATGCTATTCCTAAGTATTTCCAAATTGGTAACTTGTGACAATTCAAAACAGTAACCTGAGACTGCTGAGTTGTGCTAAGCAACTTAATGCGAATAATGATGGGAGTGATTCCCGGTTGGCCCGCAAAATAGTTTTTGGTTGGGGGTTTCCCAGGGGCATTGCCCCCTATGCTCACCGTGGTGACTACCCTGTATGCAATTCTAGAGGATCGGTTGGCCTAAAATTTTTTTATGGGTTTCACTCAAAGATTTGTGAAAAATCTCACGTGAGATATACGATTTAGTAATATTATTTTCTATAAAAAGACCAAGAATAGTTTATCGTACGTAGATCAAACTCTCTCTGTCAACATTATTTGAACTCGTAGCTCACTGTTTAGATTTATCAGATCAAAAATTCTAATTAGTTTTCAGCCAAGTGCTCATAATCATTGATAAACATTTAGATTTTCATGACTATCTCTAAGATCTTACGGCTCTTTATAGCTATTTCGTATTCTGCAGTAAAGACAATATATCTTTTATCATATTCTTTCCTCTACTTTCTGTTTCATCCATCTTTATGGTTTAGAGCACGTCTAATTTATCCCTCGCCCCCATGTCTACAAGATCCAGCTTATGGAGATCATTCATTCGTAACTGTTAATAATAACAAACTACATTGTGTATCTAGTGGAGCAAATAATGCACCTTTACTGCTGCTATTGCATGGATTCCCTGAATTCTGGTACTCGTGGCGCTTTCAGATAATCCACTTTAAGCTACAGTATAGAGTCGTAGCTGTAGACTTGAAGGGGTATGGGGAGAGTGACAAACCTCCCCAACAGGATCAGTATGGTATAGACATTATATCCTCGGAGATAATAGAGCTGGTGGCAGCCTTAGGTTATACCTCCTGTGTTCTTATTGGGCATGATTGGGGTGGAGCAGTTGCTTGGCAAGCTGTATTCAAGAGGCCTGATCTGTTCAGTAAACTAATAATATTATCTTGTCCTCTAGGTAGAGTGTACTTTGATGCTATCAATAGGGACATAAAAACTAGTTTCAAACCATGGTACATGCTACCTTTCCAAATCCCATGGTTTGCTGAGAATTGGTTGAGTTCTAATGATTATCTTATTCTGAAAACTCTATTATTAAATCCTAAGTATGGTGGGATGTTGAACGGAGATAACATGTCTTTTGACGATTTACAAGCATTTCTTTATACCTTCTCTCAACCAGCAGCATTCACTTGTCCTCTTAACTACTATAGGCGTATTTTTAAGAAGCCACGGCCAGCTGTTCCATCTGCAAGAAATCGTATCAAAGTGCCTACGCTAGTATTATTCGGAGATTCCGATAAATTCTTCTCAGAAGAGTGCAAGTTTGGCTATGATAAATATGTAGAGCAAGCAGTGGTACAAACGATACAGGGAAGTCACTGGCTCCAGCAAGATTCTCCCGGAGATGTCAACAAACTAATACAAGACTTCTTGCCTGGTTCAAAATGAAATATTTATCATAATCTGATTTTATTGGCAACATAAAATGTATTTAGTATTTTATGTATTTGAATGGATATGTTTCATAATTTTGCTTAATTTACAGTGCTTTTGTCTGAAAATCGGTTATTATCAAAAGGTTAATAGCTTTTTCTGAAATAGAGTGATCAAGTATTTTGAAATATCTGGATTGAATGCTTCCCTGCCGCAACCAGACTTCTGGCATATGGGCAAGGAGCCTTGTCTATTAAACCGAAAAAAACTATGTTAATGCATTTGTTATGTCGATTTTGTAAATTCCACTTATTTTGCATAAGTTGAATGCATTATTCAGCATTTAATTGGTGCTCTCATCTAATTTGCAAGAATCCTGTTGCATGGAGATAGGAACATTTTCTATTTTCCTGAAACTATGTTGTATCAAAATTTAATTAATCCATGCAACAATGTCCTACCTGTGTGTATATATATGTTGCCTTGTTGCATCCAATTTTATCGTTGCAATGTTTATGGTTGACTTAAGATTCTAACTGGTAGAATCGTTTCGTGTCCTCCTTATTTATTTATGTTAAATCAAATAATATCTAATAATTCTAATTCATCCTCTTCTGTGTCAGAAAATTCGTGGCTTCGAATTTTGTTTTCTCACAAACTTCAAAAGAACCAAAAATCTAAGTGTACTAAGCTTCTTAGGATTTATTAGCATGTACCGTCATATACTGTACTACTTCGATTTTGGTCCTAGTATTCAACAGTCAATATAAACTAATACAATCTCTATGGGAAAAATAAAAAGTAGTATAGGGTGTTAGATCGTGACCCTCAGTGCACACCCGATGGTAATTGTCCATGACCCGGAAAGTTTTATATTCTAGGAAGGAGGTATAATCTGGGCTATTACACGGGAACAGTAAAAATTACTTTACACGACTACACGTACATTGCATTAATTATTTTCGAATTATACTTAGAGACTTGCTCTCAATTTAACTAAATATGAATCACATAAATACCGCCCAAAAAGGAACATACATATGGACATTATATTTTACTCCGAAGCGATCAGCTAAATGTTTGTTAGAATATAGAATGCTACCAAGTCAAATTTGTAGAAAATACTTCGAACAAGGACAAGATAGTATAACATATCACTGCGGCTCTAAAAGCGTAGTTCTAGCTTCTGTTTTATCCACTTTGAACTTACGAAAACAAAGCTCAGCTGAACATATATGATTATATCAATTCATTGAACAAAGAAGATTATAACATACATTATGTATAATTATATAATTGAAATTATTGGAATGGAATGCTACGATATAACCGACTAATGAAATTCTAACCTTCACCTAGTTACTAATATGGAGCTTTCATTATTTATTCATCGCAATATTGTGTTAATTTTACATGGTTACGTCAAGAATGTCTAAGGTTGATGAGATAGTTTGCAGGTGGCGCTTAGGGTCTATTATTATTATTTTTTCGTCGAATCATGATATTATCATCAAACACCTGAGACATGACCAAATAGACATAATAGTTTATTCATAAATGCTCTGCTGTATGTTACTCATGCTCAACAGATTCAAAAAATATGCATTAAGCGATTAACCTATATTCTTACATGTTCGGTTATAGAGTGTTTTTGGGAAACTGGGTCTATAGTTGGAATCCACTGGACAGGACTGGAATGCTCTTGTACTTATAAGACAAGTCTATATTAGCATGTTAACTATAAATAATAGGTAAACATAGGGGGTCCAACACACGTCGGTGAGCTCTATTAGCCATCAAGAGAGGATTTATGGGAGTTTTATAGCTCAAGGGAGAAAGTGTAACAGAGTAGTAATATACAGTAGGACTCGGATAAGACATACTGCCTCAGGAAGCAAGAATCATTACTAACAGAAGCACATCTTATCCGAATATTCTTCCTTTACGAGTAATCCAAGGATTGCTGATATAATTCGTTTAGGTGGAAAGCAAGTACCAACCGAGTTCTACTGTATTAACTATGAACTTATGAGTATTTATTAAGAATATAGTCGAGTCAAAATAGGATTTAACCCCTAATAAATTCCAACAAACGCGGTCATCTACTAGCTGTATTAATCAACAGACTAAATGTCTACTACAAACAGACTCCCAGAAATTGAAAATTTCGGAGTCTAAACTTGGTGCACAATAATAATCGCCAGTGTTGTAAAAGTAGGCTAACTAATTCAATTGTTTTCACCTCAACTTTTTATGATCATATTCGTGCTCAGCATCAAATTTCCAGCAGTTTGATGTACATATTGGCCATATTTGGATGGATTTTCCCTAGCAACGCAAAAATTCCTCAGAAAATATGAGAACATTCCATTTTTTCACAAATCCATCAAGTGACCCCTTGTTCGACGCCGCTAGGCCGAGTCTATTCATGCATAAATCGATTTTATTACATCGATCTCTGTGGTCCCCTAATTTTATTGATATTTCTCATACGTATACTTACATAAATACACGATTTTATCGTCTTGTTAATAAATCGTAACTATGAATTGATTTATCTCAGCTGGTCCAAATATGTATAGTTGAAAGCGGACTCGTTTTATTCTAACGATTTTATCTTGCTCAGATTGCAAAGAATGTGGAATTTGCATAAATTTTCCATCTGTTTTATCTTACTTTATTTTCCTCCAAAGAAATATTAGAAAAACCGGTTTCGACTGTATGAGAAAATGTAAAGAAAATTGTAAATGTGAATAGTCTAAGATTATCCTACATCTTGTGATTAATCCTGAATCATTAACGACTCGTTAGCCATGGGGATAAACGTTTTATATTGTATCTAATTATCACAAGTATTGAGAATGGAATGTTATCACATTCCTTGGTAAATATTGCGTTGCTAGGCAAAATCCCTCCATATATGGTCAATATGTATCAAACTGCTGAAAATTTGATGCAGATCACGAAAATTACCTTTGAATTTTGATTTGAAAGCCTTGGAAATCACAGAAATTATATCATGACGGTTCTCAAATTTGTAGCTACAGCGGGTTCCTAATTGTCCACTTGTTCACACATAAATCTCGTAATATTTATTCACTTAGAATTCTCTAATTGTCCAGAAGGTTCTTTAATTTCCTCTTCGGACGCCGATGCCCACTGATGGACAATTAGAGAGGCCCCAGTTTAATTCTATCAAATGTCTAGTAATACCTCCAGCACGAATTTTCACTATTCTAATCATGAAAATTATATGGCCATCTTTCGGCTGGATAATTTTTTAGTACAGCTCATATAGAGAGATGCCCTAATGCAGCGGTGAGCGACCATTTTCACCCGTGGACCCCCTATACCAATTTTAATACATTCTGTGGACCACCATTGGTCCATGGACCCTAGGTTGGGAACCGCTGCCCTAATGACATGGACGATGTACGACAGAAGTACGTCAGTCCGTGCCTCCGTTTCCGCGGCCGTCCGAAATCTAGCATTCCGATTAGCATAAATTGGTACACATATACATTTTGGGTCGGGGATTTGCACCTTGGGGATGAATTTTTTCTAAAGTGAAATTTTCGCACCATTTTGGTAATTAATCATATTTTCACACCCTTCTATGTAAAATTAAAAAGCAATCTGGAGATTAGGTTTTAATTTGTTGTCAGGGGTAATTGGGTGCGTATATTCTAATTCTGAGATTTTCAGAGCTCGTAAGTAACTAATTCACACATTTATCATTTGATTAATCATATTTTAACACCTTTTTGAAATATTTCAAAACGATGCTGAGAATTCGTTTCAACTATTGGCCAGGGTTATTCGGATTTATATATTCCAATTTTGACATTTTCAAATCTATTTCTACATTATTTATAATATCTAGCCCGCTTCGACTGCTTAGGGCCTCAGCTTAGCTTAAACATTAAACAGCTACATTTTTTGATGCTTTGGTCGCTACGCGACGAGATATACTCAGCACTATGTGCCTCCGGGTTAGTTATTTGTGGAAATATTAATTTTATATTATCCATGGTCCATCCAAATTCCATTTATGGCCTGTGGAAACAATACTGGATACTCTTACGTGGCTTTAGGTTAGTATTCTGAGCACTTCGTGTCTATGTAGTAGTATGAAATGCTCAAAAATTGGATTTTATTACAGTCATTATGACGTAATAATCCCATGATGAATTAGCTTTTGGTCAGAATCATGACGTCAGAATATTTGTCACATTGAGGGTGCATTGTGATTTAAATTTCAATCTCTATCAAGTATATTGAGCAGTGGTTAATAATGTGATTTTTCGAAAATCCAAAAAGTGGTAATGACGTCATAATTTCGTCATAGGTATGGGAGGGGGGGCCCAAAAATACCCCTGTATGTCAAATAATCAGCCCTGGGGGTTTTGTAATTGTGCTGACTTTTTGTGCTTTTTGTACGGTTTTCGTCCAATTTTTGATGAATAATGTAGTTTGATCATGTCTAGATATCTGAAAACTTGGGAGTGAGTAGTTTGGAGGAGGGTTCTTTTCGGTGAAAAACATTATTCGATAACCAATCTTGACAGATTACTACACAATTCCAATTTTTCAGATCTCTAGGCATGATCAAACTTCATTTCTCACCAAATTGGGTAGAAAATCGAACAAAAGGCACAAAAATCTAGCATCTTTTCTAAAAACTATTGCAGTACTACTAGATCATATTGGATTCCATTCAAATACGATATGGTGAATCAATACGCATTGGGAACATAGATAGTAGCAAGCGAGTTAAGTTTTCTAATAAAAGAGGCAACTGAGGCACCCTTCTCTATATATACAGATTAATTGCGTTTTAATAGTAAAGATCAGTGTTTCTCAAATTTTTTCCGGACAGCGCCCCTTGTCAACAATATTCCCTCGATACCGCCCCCCTCCAGAAAGTCTAAATATTTTCTACACTCGTATTTGTTTAATGATAATAAGTAGTATTTATCAATTAATGAGAAGGGTGTACTTGAGCGTGATGTTCGTCGATAATCCCGTTTACATCTGGTTTCATATCAGTTAGCAGCAATCTCAAATCTCTGTATTGAGAAATATCGAGTCTATTTCTTTGCTTCGTTAGTAATTGAACGACTGCACTAAAACCTCTCTCAACGAGATATGATGTCGGAAACGCCAGAACTAGCAGTTTTGCCACTTTCCACAAATTGGGAAATTTATTTCGTCCTGCGACTGCAATCCAAAATCGTTCATACCCCATCATTGTAAAATGAGCTTTTTCCTCGCAATCACTTTGCAAGTCCATCAGCTCTTCCTGCAAATAGAGTGGAACTGTTGAGGCATCCACACAGAAAGGGTCAATTAGCCTATGAGGCGGTTCAAGTTCCAACAAGTCAGTGAATCGCTTGATCATATACGCTTTCAGTACTTCAAGATGTTCACAATAAGCTAGCAATCGTCACTAAAATTTGGAGTCCTGCTAGGTGAGGAAACTGGTAAAATTCTCGTCAACCGATATTTTGTTTAAATAACGTTAGTTTCCCTATGAAGGAGCTGACAACAGTTTTGCACTTGACCAGAGTGACTAAATTACCTTGTAATTGCAAGTTCATTATGTCGAACTTATCAAAAATGTCAGTCAAGTAAGCATTTTAGAATTTTTAGAGGAAGAGAACCCTCAGTTAATGCAGCTTGTCAGTGCAGCGAAATCAGATGTAGCCAGACGTTCAAATTCTGTTTCGTATTCGAGACATATTTGGCGAAATATTCTTTCCTTGAGTGTGGAAGCTTTGGTTTTATTAATAACAGTAATGACGATATATAATGAGTTGTGCAAGCGACCACTTAGATGTTTTGCAACCAAATGTTCTCGATAGACGACGCAGTGAATAGCGAAAACCTCAGGCACAGCCTTCTTCAAGTACGAAATGAAACCACGATGCCTACCAATCATAGCTGGCGCCCCATCTGTTGCACAAGCATGATATTATTCATGGGAATTTCCTTTTCCTGAAAGAAATTTTCCATGACTTTGTAGATAGATTCACCTTTTGTATCAGTTACTAGTGGTCTAGCAAATAACATTTCTTCAAACATTATTCCTTCGAGAATATATCGGACATATGCAAAGAGCAGTGCTTCGTTACCTGGCAATGTGGATTCGTCAATTTGAAGAGAAAATTCCGTTGTTTTAAGTATACTGTATAGTGTTTTCTCAACATCACTAGCCACAGTATCATTGCTTAACGGAATGGACTTAATCACACTTCCCCCATCTGAATGCATGACAATTGTAACTGCTTCCTGGATTGCAGGTAAAATGAGTTTTTCACCAATTGTATGTGGCTTACCAGATTTTGCAATTAGTAACGAAATGTTATAGGAGGCAACCAAACCATCAATGTTTTGTCTATCTATTTTTCTAAAGATTCCGCCCATTGTTTTGCGGCTGTCTCTCAATTTAATGAAGAATTGCACATCTTTCTCTACCTTATCACTGTGGCGCGATTTCAGATGATCAATCATTCTTGATGGTCTCATTCCCTCATTAAAAAAACTTGTTCGCACAACAAACACATTGGAATTAGGAGTTGTTCATTGGAAGGAGATTTAACAAATCCATATTTGATATAATCAGCACTATACTGTCTTCACTTCTTTTTACTATTCATTTCTTCGATCGAGTTGATCAATTCCTTCCAGTTTAGATTTCTACGTGTGTATTTATATTGAAATTCAACAGATTACTAACTATTACGAAGTTTACATTTGTTTGAAGAACAGTGATAATTATATTTCGATTAGGAAAGCCATAGACATTATAACAAAAGAATTCTTCATTCATTTTTAAGGATTAGCTGTTGTTAATAATCACCAAGAGTATTACCACTGTAAATGGCTTTGATCATTGAAGTATTTGTTAGCACCTATTGTTAATAAACAATGAGGAATATGATACCACTTTTTGACGTGAGGTCGTATCTCTGTTTCGCTTTCTATAACCCACAGCGCCCTCCAGGGGCTCTACGGCCCACTTTGAGAAACACTGGTATAGATAATAATAATAATAAACACAGCATTTAGCACGCTTTACACAAAATAGTCCCAGAGCCTTCACAGTTAGAAAGAAAGAATTATCAAGATAGAATACAAAAAATGTGTAATCAGTACAAGAAAGAATATTTACAAATAGTGTTTGTTAAATAAGAAAGTCTTGATTATTCAAAATGATGCTAGAGATATCGATTCAACTGCTAATCAGGGGGAAATGTAGTATGTAGATACCAATTTTGAGACTATTGGGAGAATTTATCGGCCAAATTTAGTAGGCTTATCGCAGATTGTAATTTATAGGGGAACCTATTATAATAGCGGGTTAGAGCTAAGGAAGTTGACCACCCAATGGGCAAGTGTCTTCTAAGCTAATTTTATGAATATATTATATTTGAGATTACTTAACTTATAATAAATTCATACAGATCAACCATCTAGTCCAGACCAGGCCCAGATTATACCAAGGTATAATCTAAGTTAGGACAGAATATACCCACGATATATTATAGGCCAGATAACATTCCGATGTATCTTAAACTGCTACTTCGGTCCCTCGAATTGAATTTGTTTATCAGAGATCATTTTGTATTATATAAAATCTTGATGGATTGAAATCTATATATGCGGCCGTGAGAGAATAATAAGAATCTGTGAGACTCCTACAATTCTATGGTATATCATAACTCTAATTAATACATAATTATATAGAAAGACTTAGCTTATAGGAATTCTTAAATATAACTGACAGTCTCAATTTAAACCCTCCGAATGGAAAAAATCCTCTATGTATGTATATAAAATATATTTATTCCTAGTACTGTATTAGAATTAAGTATGTCAAATGTTAATATTTAGAAAATTATAAGTGCAAACTTACATTCACTAGGATCGGAGAGAGTTTAGCACTAGCATCCGGTCCCCACACTAAATAATCAATGTTGGGAGCCAGCCTGTCTAATTACCAAATTAATGTGGAGGGACCTGTAACATTTAGATATGTACCCTGTGACTCCGTCCCTACAGCATTTATGCCCGTGGTTTTCGCATTACACAGTAATTTTCCTTTTTAATATGTGTCTTCCAATCCAAGATTGTTGAACTTTTCTCGCAAGCTTATGGCCCAGCGTATCTATCGCTGTTTATTACAATTGTTAGATGAGATCCGCACACTCTGAGCATAAATATATCCTTCTATACAAAATATTTATGTCCAAAGCATTCCATTACCAAAAGAATGTAAATTCTTGAATTCTAACAGTTTCATTATAGTTATGCTTAGTTGTACAACAATTATCATATCAATTATATTTTAATGGTATATGAGCCTTTAGCTCGTGGTTTTGCGATAACGAGGCGCAAAGCGCCTCGAGGTATACATTATTATCCAAATAGACTGCCCTTAGGTCCGCGATCATGTATTCGTTAGTTAATTGATAAATGTTATTCTATTAAGAAAAACAATAATTAATTTACATCTGACATACTTTGAAAAATTGGGATTAAGGAGATTGCGATTATTACCCCATGGCCGAAGGAGACGGTCCGGTTGGTCAGGTTCCAACTGAACCAACATTTGGTATGCTAATACTAATGGTATTAACTGCTTGCCTGTACCCTCATAGCTTATGTCAAGATATTCTCAGATTTGTCTAATTTGCTAACTTTATTCTCATAAAAACAACCAATTCATTTACATAAGATTCATTCCTAATGTGTGAAAATCGAATTCAGAATATATTAATATATTTTAGCAAAGTTCTATTGAATTACGCATATTGAATTTTATACGATAAATACATAACTAGTTTTACATCATATTTATCGAAATTCAAAATAGCATGCCATAAACCATTTCCTTAACAACGGACAAACTGACAGACAAACAAGCAAACAATAATTGATATATACAAAGGGTATTCATTTAATTCGTAACTCTTAGAATATTTGTATTATATAAGTGAGATAAGCCTCAAATGCTACTATAAATGTTCAAAGTAGTCTCCCTTGTGCTCAACTACAAGCTTTAAACGCTCTATCCA